>JADBJO010009745.1:37426-80308 GCA_016801955.1 Conus betulinus
AAAGGCATTCACGAGTCATTAGGCGTGTGTAATACCACCTGACTGCGCCATTGGCCTAGTAGTGTGTGTGTGTGGGGGGGGGGGGGGGGGGGGGGGGGGGGCTGGAAAAGAGACGCCAAACCTTACGCAACAAGGAAAGGAAACCATGGGGGCAGTTCGAGGAAAGAGACATCAAACCATATGGAAAGAGAAGCCTGGAGAGGGGAGGGAGGGGGTAGGCGTGTGAAAAGGACTCCAAATCTTGCAGAAATACAGTACGAAACCCTGCGAGGAGGGAGAGAAAGAACGAGCTACACAGAAAGTGTACAAGAAAGCCAAGGGTGGGTAAAGAGACACTGAAGTTTGTAGAAAGAGGTGAAAAAAAAAACTGTGAAAAGGGTGATGGATGAGGTGGGGGTGAAGGGTGAAGGGACACCAATTACTACAGAAAGAGGACACGAACCCAGTGACGGGAAAAGAGAAACAGAACTTTCTAAATAGAGGACGCGGAAACCTTTGTTGTTGGAAAAAAGAAACAGAAAACTTTGTAAGGAGGACATGAAACAAAGGCGCGGGAAAAAGGCACCGATTCCAAGAAAAAGAGAGCACGAAACCCTTTGGAAGGATGGGGTGTAGAGCAACACTGAATCTCTTGGGGGGAAAAAGACACACTTGACAATAGAGGGGGAAGGGACACCAAACTTAATGGAAAGAGGGCACATAAACCTGAGACATGGGGAGACACCAAACCTTGTACAAAGTTGGCATGAAACCAAGGGAAGAGGGGATGGGGGTGGAAAAGAAACGCTTAAAGTTATAGAAAGAGGGCACGAAAGCCTGGGGGAGAGGAGGGGAGGGGGAGAGAGTTACCGAACCTTTTATAAAGACGACACAAAACCCTGTCGGGGGAAAGAGACAAAACCTCATAAAATGAGGAAATGAAACCCTTTGCGGGAGGGGTGGGGGCGAAACCTCATCAAAGGAGGGCATCTGATCCTCTGGCAGGAAAAAGAGACATCTAACCTCATAGAAAAAGGGGCACTGGGCGTGTTGAGAGACATTGATTCTTACTAAAAGTGGACATGAAACCTAGGAGGGAGGGAGCACGCTAATGTGTGTGTGTTGGGGGGAGAATACACAAAACCTTGAAGGCATGGAAATGAAATCCTGCGGAGGGAAAACAGCCATCAAACCTGGTAGAAAGCTTCAAACTGACGGTGAGGTGGGACGGTGAACAGACACAAATTTTGGAGTTAGAGGACCTGAAACCCTGCTGGGGGTGGGGATGAGGGGGTAGAGACGCCGAACATTCTGAAAAGAGAATACAAAACCCTGTGAGTGGGAGAGGGGAGGCGGGGGGGGGGGGGGGGGGGGGGCAGCAGAGATACCGAACTTTGCAGAAAGAGGACAATATGGTATGTGGGGGAAAAGAGACACCAGACCTTATAGAAAGAGGGCACAGAACCATGAGAGTACAATAAACCCTGTCGTGGGTAAAAAAAAGTCATTTGGGGGGGGGGGGGGGGGGGCAGGGGAGGGGCGAGAGACACTGAACTATAGGAAGAGGACACAAAACCCTGGGGGGGGGGGGACTCATCAATCCCATAAAAGAGAAACCCTGTGGGGGAGAAAAGTGGTGACGGGGAGGGGGAGGATGGAGAACACTGAATCTTGTAGAAAGCAGGGTGGAGAGAGACGCCAAAACTTACAGAAAAAGAGCACAAAACACCTGGGGGCTGGAGAGAGACATCGAACCTTATAGAGGACAATTAATCGTGTTGGGTGTAAAGGTGCACCGACCCTTATTGAAAGAGGACACAAAAACCCTGGAAGCGGGGTGGGGTAGAAGAAAGACTTAACGGTATAGCATGGGGACACAAAAACCTTTTGGAGGAGGAAAAAGACACTAAGCCTAATGGAAGGACACAAAAGCATACAGGGGAAAAAAGACACTAGCAATTCCAGGTGGACAGGAAAGCATTGGCCGGGGGAGGGACATTACGCCTGATAGGACACAAAAGCCTGAGAGGCAGAGAGATGCTAAGCCCTACAGACAGTAAACACTAAAGAATAGGGGACAGAGTGGGAGACACTAGAGATGAAAAACTTGGAGTGGGAGTGGGGTGGGGATACACTAAGCCTTATAGAAGGACAACAAAGCTGAGGGGAAGTGGGGGAGCACTAGACCTTATTTGACGACACAAAACGAAGGTGGGCGCGGGGCGGAACGGGGAGGCAAAGACGACACCAACCCTTCTATTAAAAAAAAAAAAAAAAAAAAGGGGGGGGGGGGGGGGGGGGGCCACCAGAACTTAAGAGGACACAAAAACAGGAAGGGTGCAAGAAAGGACAGACACGGAACCTAAAATCAGGACACGAACCCTTTCATTGACAAAGAGAACCCAGAACCTCTGTGCGTGTATTGAGGGTGGCAGGAGGGGGTGTGTGATGGGGAAGAAACACAATATATCATAGAAAGAAAACAAAACCCCTGCAAGAGCAGAAGAGAAACTGAAGCTTATAGAAAGACTACACAAAACTATATGGGAGAGGAAAAGGCACCGAACTTTGAGGGTGGTGGTGACGCTGAACCTTAAAGAAAGAGAATACAAAAAACCTTGTTTGGAAAACAAAGAGACGCCGAACCTTATACCAAGAAAACACAAAACCCTTGGGGGAGGGGAGAGAATGTTACAGAAGCAGGACATGAAAATCTGTGATGGGCAATAGAGACACTGAACCTTAAAAAAAAGAGGACACAAAACCATTTATAGAGAAAAGAGACAACGAGTCTGAAAACAAGGATAGGAAACATCGGAGGGGTGGGGGAAATGAGACACAGAATCTTGTATGAAGAGAACACAAAAACTTTGAAAGCAAAACGGCACACCAAAAGAGGACACAAAACCATGTGATGGCAGAAGAGGCGCCGAACGGTACAGAAAAAGTAATGTGATAGAGAACACAGTACCTTCTTTCTTTCTTTTCCAGGGGGGAGGGCATAGAAAAAGGACAGGAAATCCTGTAGGGAGAAAAGGGATACAGGACAAAGTAGAAAGAGGAGACAAAACGCTGAGGACTGGGGTGCAGGGGCAGAGGAGTTGGGGCTGGGGTGCGTGTTTTGAGAACTATCTTTGTAGAAAAAAAAACCCGAAATACTGTGAAGAGGGGATACGAGACACGAACCTTGTAGAAAGAGGAAAAGAAACTCTGTGGCTGTGAAAAGAGATGACAAACCTTAAAAAAGGACAAGAAATCCTTGGGGGGGGGTGTGTGAAGAGACACAGAACCTTATAGAGGACACTGAGACACCACGGGTTGGAGTGGAGGGGAAAAAGACAGTGAACGTTAGATAAAGAGGACAGGAAATCGGGAGAAGAAGGGGGTGGATATGCCGATCCTTACAGAGAAAAAGAAAGCCAGAGTGGGGGCGAGAGAGACAAGCAGCTACATCAAACCTTATGGAAAGACAAGCAACCCTGTAGAGGCAAAGAGGAAGATATACCGTACTTTATAGATGGAAGAAACGAAACCAAGTTGCAGGGAGTAAGAGAAACCATAGCTTGTACAAAGAGGACATAAAATCCTGTAGAAGTGGGTAGGGTGGGGGGGAGGAGACACACCGAACCGTGTATAATGAACACAAAACCCTGAATGGGCGAAAAGAGACAACAAAACTGAACCCTACTGGAGGAAACGAAACCATGTGGCGGGGATAAGGTACACCGAACCTTGTATAAATTGGGAGTAACAAGTGCCCGGTGGGGGAGACTCGATTCTTACAGAAAATGACATGGAACTGAGGGAGGGTGGGGGAGGGGGTGAGGAATAAACATTTAACCTTATAGAATGAGGACACGAACCCCTATGTGTTGGGGGGGGGGGGGGGGAGAGACGCGGAATACTGTAGAATGAGGACAAGAAGTCTTGTGAAGGGGGAAAAGAGAAACGGGGGAGAGGGTGGATGCGGAATACTGTAGAAAGAGGGCAAGAAGTCTTGTGAAGGGAAAAAAAGAGAAACAGAACCCTGTAGAAATAGGACACGAAAAACCCGGGGGAAGTAGAAGAGAAACCATTCCTTACAGAAGGACACAAAACACAGGGGTAAAGAGACACAAACCTTACAGAGAGGGGGCACTGAACTCACGGGGGAGAAGGGGTGGGGGTAGTGTGCGGGGTACAGGCTCACCAAGTCTCCGGAAAAGAGGGCACAAAACCCAGGGTTGGGGGTAAGGAGTGAACAAAAAAAACACATATAAAAAAGGGCAAAAAACCCTGTGATGGGAAAAAGAGTCATTAAGCATTACAGAGGACATTAAGCCCCGTGGAGGGGTAGGGGTAGGCAGACACAAAGACACAAGAAAAGTGGACAGTAGACAAGAAGACGCTCTATCTTTGTGGGATAGAAAAGACGCTCATCCTTGTAAAAACGTCTGAGTGACTATCTTCACCTGAATGACAGAAAACGAATGATCTGCATCAGCAGGCGACTCTTCATTTGGCTCCACCCAGGTAGGAAGCCCCTTGTGTAAATGCGAGAGTGGACTGTAAAGCACTTAGAGCTCGATTTCTAGTCGATGATAAATGCTATATAATGACAATGATAATAAAAACAACCTTAAAATAACACACCCATACCAGGTACTAAACTTTATGCAAGAACAATATAAGCCTACGACAGTCCACTCGACTGTGAAGAGAACAGGCACACTACTCTGGAAGAAATGAAGGAGAATAGAGAAGAATGAGAAGAGTACACAGAAGACTACTTAGCTGCATTCCCCGAGTTCAGCTGTCTTGGTCTCCGTTTTCCGCGGCCATTCATGCAGTTCTGAAGTCCTGTTGATATGAACCATGTTTTGTTTTGACATCTGATCTTCACAACTAAGCAATGTTTTAGTTGTTTTAATCAAGGTGAAGTAAAAAGAAAAATGAATGCACTTAAAGCGTGACGTAACGTACATTTGATGTATATACAATAGCAAATGGACCATTAGGTTTTTGACTTATGTTTTCTTCACACGTATTAAACAGCAGACATCGACAATGCACAAAAACAATTCCTATCCAGACAATATTGTTTTATGCATTATTCTGTATCAATGATACATTGTGGAGTATTTTGCTATGCATTTTTTTATTCTGTTATTTGTAATATCTGCATATACATCTGTCAAAACTTTCACTCTGTTTTGCCGAGCTTGGACCTAGAGTCCGTTTCAGAATAACGCAAGTCTTCACCTGTACGTGAGTGCGCCCCTTGGTTCAAGCCCTCGAAACTGGATGCGTGTCATCATCCATCCTTGGTAAACACCACAGAAAGGAAGTGTAGACTGCCACTGCAGGCGCTGCAACACGACGAGACACTGTGTCAGTGTATGAAGTGGCTGGCATGAGCAGCGTGGGAATACCCCCGAGAGAGGTACGGAAGATAAGACATCAAACAGTGGATTGTAAACATAAAAACACAAAGTCATAGAAATAAAAGAAAGACAGGAAAATGTGGAAACAGGCATAATGAGGAATTACGGTGGTGTATCAAATACAAATGGTGGTAAATCATTCTTTGAAATCGACATTTTACTTTTTATTATGAACAGGGTCAAAACAGAATGCGGAAAAAAAAAAACCTGAACAGCAAGCTGTCTGGGTACACGGAATGCTTTTAGTCCAAGGAAGATCTACACGTCACACGAAACTGGAAATTGCAGACGATTTTCGACTTAGATGGTTGTACAGGAGAGATCGATCAATGCATTCTCTTACATTTCTTTATCATGTGCACAGAATGATGCGACCACATTGCTTGTCACTTGGAAACGTACATTCAAATCGTCAGAGTAGAGAATTGCTCAAGGACCACCAGTTGACGTACATTGCTAATGAAACGCCCTTTTCACAGTACTTTTCTAACGGAATGATTTTACTCGAAGGTAGGATACACCCTTGTTCAATCTATGCAATGGGAAACTAAAGCGGAGGGGAGGGAGGGGGGGAGAGAGGAGAGGAGAGAGGGAGAGAGAGAGGTGAGGGAGGGAAGGGGGAGAGAGAGGGGGGGTGAAAGAGAGTGTGAGAGATAGAGAGAGAGAGAGGTGAACTTAAATCGAGATGGTGAAAAAAAACATGTCTATGCGGCCCAAATCACAAATCCAAAACGATTTTTTTTCCCCTATAAAAACTCTTTTCAACAAACGCAGTTATTAACGCTTTTTTTTTTTTTCTCTGGCGCACTCTACGATTTGAATTCCGACGACATAAGTCTTTTGCCATCATTGCTGTACATTTACTGTTGTAACTACTGCATACGCGCCATGTAAAAGTCGCTTTATGCAATACACAGGGTTAAAGTTTTCTGAAACTTCCGATTTCATGACGTCAAGTAATGGCACAGTACCGATTTCCTTCACACAAATCGTTTCAAAACTGAACGCATGATTTGGCTAACAATTATAGACAGTTATTGCCAGTCTTTCCTGAATCATTTATCAACTTTCAAGACCGAACACATGATTTGGCCAACAATTATAGACAGATCCGTACCTTGAAAAGAAGGGGGGGGGGGGGGGGGGGGGGGGAGGGGGGGGGGAGAGGAATATGCCGTGTCATCCCGCTAGTTTTCGACTTATGGGATGTTAAGTTTCTAAATTTTCAAAATGTGTAGGGGATTGGGGGAAGAATAAATTTAAGTGAAGCTCGGGGTAATGGCGGCGTCTGGGAAGGAGGGGGTTTGTGTGCATTGGACTGGGGAGGATTACCTTTCTAACCCCTCTTCTGGTCCGCTAGACATTTCATTTGACAGTTGGAGAGTTTTCGTGCGAGTGTGCGTGTTTGTTTTCTTTCTCTGATTAAAGTAAACTTAATCACTATCAACAATCAATGCTTACTATTTTAGCCATTAAATGAAGGGAGAGACGGGAAATACTGCAAGCCAGAGTTTGTGGTTGTCTCCTCATTTTTCTCCCGAATGAAAACAGTTTACTTACGGGGAAAGTAACGCTTTCAGATTACATCGCTAAGCTTCTTTCCTTCGACATATTAACTGCTGTGCAGAACTTCTGTAACAGGGATACATATGGATATCTAGCCTTCTAGCTTTTGGGTTTAAATCAGCATACACGGTCTGGCCGGGTCAACACAAAATCAGGTTACAGCCAGTATTATCGATGGGAAACCCCGTTCCCCCTTTTGCTTTGTGTACAAGGGCGTTTGATTGTTCGATTGCCTTTGTTGTTGTTTTTTGTTTTGTAATCATCTATTACTTGATACTCGATGTTGTCGGTGTTTGACACCCGTGGTTACAGGTCAGTTCACCGATCGACGTATTATCCCTGTCTACAGCTGCTTGCACTTTCTTTTTGTTAAGCAGCCCATGCGTTTCTTTTTTGAACAGTATATGAAGATGAACCGTTTTTCATGCTCGGTTCAGTATCGAGGTTTGGTACAGCTATATCTAAATTTTATGGCGGAGAAAGGAAATCTCATCAGCCTAGCATTACCACCGATCAGACTTACATCACTGGAGACAGAGTGTAAGAGTGTGGGTGGACGAGGGAGGAGGATCGTGGAAGGGAAGAAGTACCTTTCTCATCTTCTGTCTCGCACGATTAAACTAAGAAAGTGCGAGGGGAGGGGAGAGGGCGAGTTGTGCGGAGTTACTAGTGTGCGTGGGAAGGGTTGGCTATGGGGACCGGGAGTCCAGGGGGTAGGGGAGGTTGAATTTGCCACAGATTTAAATTAAGAGAGAAGGTAGTACGGGTAAGGTGAGGATATGGGTGGAGGATGTTGGAACGAGCAAGACTGAACTGAACAGAATGAGCTAGGGCCGATAATGACTGAGATAACCCTTCTAACGGCTCTTCTTCTTCTTTCTTCGAGTGTCCACCTTCATCGAGTTGAAGATTCTGACACTTGTGTGTATGACCGTTTTTTTTTATCCCGTCATTAAGGCTACCATACTCCAGCTTCGGGGAAGGGTGCATGCTATGTGTAACGTGTCATCCACCAACGGCCAAACTGGGCTTCTCTTCCGAAAGTTGGTGATGGGATTTTACATGTGTGCAAGATGATGTGCGTGCGTTCACACACGGAACCTCGGTTTATAGTCTCATTGGAAGGACTGTATGAGGAAATGCAGTCACAAACAATGTTAACTCCGAGAGAAAAATCCCCCTGTACCGAAACGGCCCGGTGGAGCTTCGAACCCGCAACCCCAGGATCACGAGACCGGCGCTCTACAACTGAGCAATGCCCCCCCCCCCTCCCCCCGGGCTCTCCTGGTTCGCAGGAGAATTTGAACTATAACAGATAAAGTTGTTTATTCATGTTTGAGAATATACACCACAAAAGCAAGAGAGATTGCCGCTCGTCAATTTCATTATTAAAATTTGAACATTCTTACCGTTAAATGGGAGAGGAGGTGTGTGCGATAAATAAAAAACAAAAAGGGGGGGGGGGGGGAGAGGCAGCGTTAATTCTGCCAGCTTGAGATGACGAGAGATTTGACTCAAACGAGCAAGCATGGTTTTCTAGGAGTCTATGAGGTCACATTCACACATTACTTTCGGGTCACCCTCTTTCTTCCTTCCTCCCGCAAACATGAAGTTTTGTGGCCGCTTACTTTCGACACTAATTCACCTTCAAATATTTCCTTCCATCGTGTTTCCTTTTCTTCAAAACCAGACTGAATTTGATCAGAGATTTTCGTTCGCAACCTTTCATTTTATGGGTGGAAAAATTTTCTTTCAAAGGACAGTTATTTGAAAGTGGTTTGAATAGGGTGGATGGGTGGGTAAAACTTAGGTTTAGAAAAAGAATGAACAGGCGGATTATGCACTGTCTCCCTCAAAACGCACACGGTAAAATTAAAATTTAGAAAATTGCGCGCTCACTCACCGTTCCAGTTCTTGCCTGCATGTATTGCAAAATGGCGCCGTCCGGTTGAACTGAAGAAATTTTGTCGTGAGTTCACAAAAGCAAGCGCTGATTGGACGACGGAAAATCACGTGACACGACAACCACCCACAGGCACTTATTTTCACGTGCGTTTCAGGCACACAGTTCGCTCATGATCAGTTCGTGGACTGTCTTTGTCTGCCGGCGCGCTTGTGTGTGTGTGTGTGTGTGTGTGTGTTCAATGTAAACCATGTAAAAACCTGTCAGAATCGACCTCGAAACTCTTCAAACGAACAGAAATTGTTCAAATTATATGAGAAATTGACCTTAATACTTTGTTGCATGCAAAGTGATTACGTATGCTAGTTTAGGATACACTGCTGAATAATTAATTCTATATCCATACCTGCTATACATTTTGTGAAAAAAAAGAAATGAAAAGGAAGCAGACTAAACATGTTTCCCAATTAGTGTGGTTTTATTTACAAGGAGGATGAGGGCAGGAGACAGCGGGAAGATAGGGGGGGGGGTGTGGGTGGGGGTCAGCAAAAGAAAGGGGGAAAAAGGGGGGAAAAAGAGTGGATTTCACCCTGAGTCACAGCACTCAGTGTTACGAAAAAAAAATTTGAAAATTAGTGAGTTTGGATTTCAACGGAACTGAAGCTTTTTACCCCTTTGTGGGCGAGTATGGACTTTGATGAATATCAAGCTTTTTACCCCTGTGTGGGTGAATCTGGATTTTAATGAAAGTCAAGTTTTTTTTTTACTCCTTTGTGGGTGAGTCCGGATTTCAATGAAGGACATAGTTTTTACCCCTATGTGGCTGAGTTTGTATTTTGATGAATACCAAGCCTTTTACCCCTAAGTGGGTGAGTCTGGATTTCGATGAAGATCCTGGTTTTTACCCCTGTGTAGATAAGTCTGGATTTCAATCAAGATCATGCTTTTTTACTTCTTTGTGCGTGAGTTTTGATTTTGAAGAAGCTTAAGTTTTTACCTCATGTGTATGAGTTTGGATTTTTGATTACTGTCAAGCTATTTACACCACACAAATTTTTTAGGGTTTTGATGGAAATCATGGCTTTCGTTCCTTTTCCATACATTTGGATTTTCATGAAGATCAAGCTTTTTAATCCATGTAAATAATGTAGATTATAGGAGAATCAAACTTTCTACCCCACGCGGGAGATTTGGGGTTGGAAAAGAAATCAAATTGTATACCCTTATGCGAGTGAATTTGGATGATAATGAAGATCAATGTGTTTACCCCATACAGGTGACTGAATTTTGATGGAGAGCAGTAGTTTTATCGCATATGAATGAGTTTGTGCGACAATTTTGGATTTTTGTCTGAAGACGTATTATGATTTGAAGACGCATTTATGATTTATGATAGCTGTTTTTAACCTCCAACTCCATCCCTCCACTCACACCGCTCCCCTTTGTCATTTGCCTGTTAGGGGTTACATTTTACATCTGTGTGTGTGTGTGTGTGTGTGTGTGTGTGTGTTGTATATGTCAGTACAACTATGAGTTAATCTGACAACAAAATGGTTTCAGTCAGTATATGTGGATGTATGTGCATGCATGCATATATGTCTGTGTGTGCACGTCTTTCTGCTGCGTGTGTGCCTACATGTGCGTGTGTATGTGAATGTGTGCAGTAGATGGAAACTCTACAGGAGAGCTTTACAGCAGAAGATGTTGAACAAAAGCATGGACATGCATATATGGGGCGAATTGATCCATTCTACAGGCTGAAAAAATGCAACGTTTATAAATACTGAAACTTTTAAATTAAACAAAAATACCCATTGTCAAAGAAGTGCACTATTGAGCTTTTGCCCAAAGGTTCTAACATATTTTAACGAGCTGTGGCTAGCAAGAACACGCCACGTGGGTCGTTTTAAATTTACACTGCATTCGTTTCCACGAACGTTAGCAAGTTCACGAACAACTTGAATGTGGTTTTGCGCCGTAATGTAATGCGCGTTGCTACGGTATTGACAGAGAGAGAGAGAGAGAGAGAGAGAGAGAGAGAGAGAGAGAGGGACAGACAGACAGAGAGAGATTGCTGTTCAACAAGGGAAGCTGTCTTGTGTGATTGGTCTGAGCATAGATGTGTAGGTAGGTCTGAGAAATTGTTACGTGGATTGCTTCCCTTTGTCCAAATGCTACTGATAAGATTGCTGACCAACCAGTTCTATTTCAAGGGGGTTGAGACTGGCTGCAGGATCCTTATCTTTTCACGCGCAGGTTGACATTAATGTGGAGTGCTTTGTCAAACAGCATCACACGTCTTGTGTGGTGAAATCACACTGGGAGTTGTAGTCTCCACACTACACACTGCGCCACAACACCGACAGACTGCACGACCTATGTCGCCCTCAAACTCCACAGTAAAGGCGTCTGGTGGTCAGCTGTTTCAGAGACAGTGCTGTGAATGAGACACCATGGCGTGTGGACTTGTCCCATACACGCTGCACAACATCTCGCTGAGAGATTTAAACCACAATACGCAAGGGTTAGCAACAACAGATAATAAAGACGTCCTGGAAGGCAGAGGGCTGGTCAGGGCTTGAGTGCCTTCTTCTATCGTCTTGGCCGCTGTTGTTGCCAGTATGTATTGGAGCATAGCATTGTTACAGTCGTTCTGTGTGTTTTTACAGTGCTGACATCACCTGTAGCATCGTCACTGTCTTCATTGTATTCCTTCAATATTGCTGTTAGACACAGCATTTTGACTGTCTTCAGTATATTTATTTAGCATCTTACATAAACAAAATATCACTGTCCTCATTATGTTTCCTCATCAGACATAGCATTGTCACTGTCTTCATTATGTTTCTTCATCACTGGTTCTAGACATAACATTGTTACAGTCTTCAATATGCTTCTTCAACATTGATTTTAGACATAGCATCATTACTGTCTTCATTATGTACCTTCATCACTGATTTTTTTTAGACAGCATTATCATTATCATTATTATGCTATATTTCGATTCTACAGTTACTTACAATCCTGACCACCCCCTCCATCCACACATCAAGTCATTATGTGTATCCCCAAAAACCGTACAAAGAACTTGGGAAACATGCCTTTTCATACACTGCTGGTTAAGTCTGGGCGAGAGAGTTCCTGTGAACGTGATGAGCCTCATAGGCACCTGTATTGCCTTTCACCTCATAGCTCACATAAATAGGTCTGTGCTCGCAGGTTTCCCTGAACATTGAGAGACATATAGGTCACTGTAGTGCCTTTCTCCTTGGCGTGAACAAAGATAATGATCGTATCACCCGAAAAGCGACCCCCCTGTCGTGACAGAAATGAAGTCAATGACCACAGCCAACAGAGGTCCTGTCAACATCAAGAGGGGGACACTAAGCAGTTCAGCACTCTGTTAAGGGACAAATGAGATCATACCTACAGCCAACAAACAGGGCCTAGCAATATCAAAGCGCGCGCGCGCGCGCGCGCGTGTGTGTGTGTGTATCAGTGTGTCTGGTATGTGCATGCGTGCCTACGTGCGTGCGTGTTGCGTGCGTGCGTGCGTGCGTGCGTGCGTGCGTGTATGTGTGTGTGTGTGTGTGTGTGTGTGTGTGTGTGTGTGTGTGTGTGTGTGTGTGTGTGTGTGTGTGTGTGTGTGTGTGTGTGTGTGTGTGTGTGTGTGTGTGTGTGTGTGTGCGTGTGTGTGTGTGTGTGTGTGTGTGTGTGTGTTTAATCATTTGTGGAGAGATGGCCGAAAATGCTCAGAAGATGACATGGAAATCATTGTATATTAAAGCAGCAACAACATCAACAACGAAAACAATATCTTTGATATATTGATGATGATGATGGATGATGATGATGATGATGATGACGACGATGATGATGATGATTGATGGCCGTATTGAAAATCAAAATGATCCTAACTGGGATGAAGTACCAATGAAAATCTATTATCATTCACTATTGTTATCGTGGCATTATCATTATTATTGCAACGAAAAGGAAGGATAATAGATAAGTGAAAACAGTATACTTTCTTTGAATGTTTAGTAAGATCTCAGTGGACAAACAGACACACACACACACACACACACACACACACACACACACACACACACACACACACACACACACACTACGCGCACACACACACACACACACACACACACACACACACACACACACACACACACACAGCACTCACACACGCACGCACGCGTAAACGCACGCACGCACACTCACACACACACACACGTACGCACGCATGCACGCACGTACGCATGCACGCAGCAAACACACGCACACACAGACAGACACACACAGACAGACACACACACACACACACACACACACACACACACACACATACACGCACGCACGCACGCACGCACGCACGCGCACGCACGACGCACACACACACATACATACCACACACACTTTTACACACACACACACACACACACAGCCACACACACACATCATCAGCACCTCTGCTCATGAACGCGCAAGTCTACAATGGACATTAAATGAACACATATGGTGCACGTCAATGTGCATACATGAACGACATGAACACCCTCATGCACCTGCCTCAACACATAGAACTATGTGCATGCGCGGTTATAGCGGAAGGAAGTGAAATGTACATTCACACACAGGTTTAAACACACACACAAAGGCCAACACACACACGTTTCGCAAATCGGAGAAATAGTGTACATCTACAAGAAGAAAACTAAGTACACTGCAGTCATGACGAGGATGCCCACTGTAAAGCACGCAATGGTTTCAAACACTTTTGACGCTCCTATTTGAAGCTATCAAGACAGACACAGACACACACAGACAGACAGACAGACAGACACGAGGCAGAGAGAGACCAAATAGGCAGTGCACCTTCTCGTGTTTGTACAGCAATGGACCCAAGGCTCTTGCAAAAATTACAGATATAAGAAGTCCTCATGCAGGCTGCCATGTCCGTGCATCTCTGTGAATGCTGCTAATTATGTGTCTGTGCAAGGCCTCGATTGACTTGAATAAAGTAAGCCAACGTTGACTGATGATGTACTGCCCCTGTTCGGAAACAAACTATACAGACAAGTAGCTACCAGACAAGACAGACAGTGGAAGACAAATAGAGACAGACAGACAGACATCACCTTCATCAGACACTTTTTTACGTGTACGATTTCTTTTATCCTCCCTCCTTTCAGACATCATTCGTTTGCTTTGAAATGATTTTCTCACACACACACTTTTTCACCCGGTTTGAATGCTGCTCATTATGTGCTGAGGGTGAATAAGTGTCTGCTGATGGTACTGCCCCTGTTCGGAAACAAACTATTACAGACAAGTAGTGGTTCTGGGTCACACACACCACTTTTTCACCGGTTTATGTCATTGTGCACGCCTGGCTTTGGAGTGTTTCTGGGTACCACACGGGTAGTGTCTGTTTCCATCCATATCATTTTTTGAAAGAAAAGGTTGAACGAAAAAGACGAGAACAACGGATAGACTGACTAGGCTATAGAGAAATGGTTGTCCATGCGGCATACTACTTCATAGTGAGCCAACGTTTACACGTACTGCATCTAAACAATTTATTTACACCAGGTTTCACAGAAGCACTGGTCGGAAAAGGAAGAGAAGAGCTTCGTTACTCGCACCAGGCACAATCAGGTATAAAGAAACCATGAGATTTGGTGAAGAGGGTTCGCCCCTCCTAGAATTTGACCAAAGCCCGTCATGAGGAATGAGGAGGAGGGAAACAAACGTGGACACGCCTTATTCTTCTATCCCTCGGAGGAATAAGAAGAGGGAAACAATGGTAGTCATGCCTTATTCTTCTGTCCCTCTGAAGCAGAAAGAGGAGGTAAAGAAGCGTGGATACCCTCATTCTGTTTCTGTGAGAATTGATGAGGAGGGAAACAAGCGTGGATACCCTCATTCTGTTTCTGTGAGAAATAATGAGGCGGTAAAGAAGCGTGGATACCCTCATTCTGTCCCTCTGAGGAAAGATGAGGAAGGCAAGAAGCGTGGATACCCCTTTTCTGTTCCTGTGAGGAAAGATGAGGAAGGAAACAAGCGTGGACACCCTCATTCTAGTTCTGTGGGGAATGATGAAGAAGGAAGGAGACTCGGACACCCGTCGTTCTAGGACAAAAAAGGGATGGATGCTCGCATGAACCTCCTCCCTCCCCCACAGTGCCCGCACACCTCTCTCTCCCACCTACCTACACATACACACACACGCGCGCGCATACACACACGCACGCACGCACATGCACACACACATACACACACACATACACACACAGACGCACACACACACACACACACACACACACACACACACACACACACACACACACACACACACACACACACACACAGACAGACACAGACACACACACACACACACACACACACACACACACACACACACACACACACACACACACACCTAGTTCTGTCTCCTTGTGAACGAGGAGGAGGGAAGAAGCACCTACACGCCTCGTTCTGTCTGTGTGGAAAATGAGGAGGTAAAAAGGCACGGACATCCCCTGTACTGTCTGTGTGGGGATTTCTGATGAGGGAAAGAGGTATGGACACTGTCCCATCCCCTGCACGATCTGTTCCTCTGTGAAATGGCCGGAATAGCTCAGTTGGTAGAGCCCCTTATACTTTCACTGTGTGAAAGGACCGACTACCAGTGGCTGATAATGATAAGAAGAAGAATTATGATAATAACAATGATCGTAATAATAATAGCAATTGCCAGTCGGGCTGACCAGCGCGTTGGGCTAATGCACAGGTCGGACATCTCGAGAGCCTAGTCCTAAATCCTCTCTTTCAGTCATTCATTCCTTTGTCTGTCAGCTTTAAACTGAGTGTGTGGTGAGTAGTGTGTGTGGTCTCACAACTTAACAAATGTGGTGTAACGTATATGGACTAGTCCGCACGCAGTGACACTTCCTTGATGAAACTTAAAGGGATGACACAGAACCATGAAAGTTTCAGAGACTGAAAGAGAGACACAAAGACACAGACTGAAATATGTACAGACTTTGAGACAGGAACTCGAAAGCGCTGTGGAGAAAGAAGAGGCAGAGACGGGAAGAGATAGGGAGACATATAGGTGAAGAGAGAGAGAGAGAGAGAGAGAGAGAGAGAGAGAGAGAGAGAGAGAGAGAGAGAGAGAGAGAGAGAGAGAGACAGACAGACAGACAGACAGACAAAGAGGGAGAGGGAGATAGATAGAGAGAGAGACAGAGAGAATATTTTTTTCAATGTAAAGGAAGTTGTTGTCAAATGAAAATGTGTATTTCTATGTGACAATTTGTTGTTTAACATGAAAGCATGTATCTGCGCCCACTTTGCAACACACACACACACACACACACACACACACACACACACACACACACACACACAACACACACACACATACACACACACACACACACACACACACACACACACACACACACACACACACACACACACACACACACACACACACACACTACACACACACAATGATGTTTGTGTCTGTCGTCGGTGATCACGACGATGACGATGAGAATGATGACTTCTGTAATAAACAAATCTTTTCACTCAGGATGACAGCAGCAATTAGCATACCTCATTTACGTTACCAGTGCAGTTAGTAAGTTACAGTTGGTACTGCTGAGGGCTGATGTGGCTGTTGCAAAGTATTGTGACATCTGAAGGTATGTTGATGAAGCAACATTGCGATGCCAGAGTCTGAGACATGTCCAATGGTCTTTTGGCCGTGGATAGGAAATCGCGCAATTATCCGTTTGAGGAAGGGAATTCCAAATGGAGGTATCTGAAAATCTTTAAGTTAGTTTTGAACAAGTCTCTCCGAGTATGTGTTCGCATATACTTGTTAGACCCTCGGAAATTTGTCAGATCAATGTCAGCCGGTAACTCTTTGAGGTATTGTGGGGCCAGATCATCGGATGCTTTGTACATATGTACAATCTTGATGAAGTCTGGACGTACCGTGTTTGCAGTGGCAGGGTGTTTGGTCATGCTTGCTTGTCCGGTGTTGTTCAGGAAGAATTTGCTGCTTTTTGTGCATTGAAGTTCGTTTCTATGAACACTTCTGTTTCGCTGTGCAGTCCCAGACTACTGATGCATAATTGATGTGAGAGAGGCAGTGAGTTTGAAGGAACATTTTCCAAGTGTCATTTTCTGTGGCTGGCTTCAGTTGCCTCAGGAGGAACAGAAACTCAAGCCAGTTTGTTTTACAGGGATTTTACTGTGAGACTGACACTTCAGTTTCTTGTCCTCTGTCACACCCTGAACTTGGGTATTCCTGCTCTTGCTCTAAAGTATTGCCATTTATAATAAAATTCAGACTTGAAACCTCAGTTTGGTGTTTTTGTCTTCGATGAATTGCCATGCTTTTTTTTGTCTCCTTAGAATGAAGAATCAGATAATTATAACCACATGGTGAGAGATCGTTTAATCCATGCTGTAGAGAGTTCCAGACTTTTGGTATGTACGTTGCATTTCAATGGAAAGAGGTGTGGTCAGCAAAAAGATCACACGTTGATTTTTTTTTACACTGGTAGTGGGAGAATATTGATCCACAAAAAGGACAGAAGTGGACCTAAATCAGAACGGTGGGCTCTCCTGATTTTACACTCCCAGTTGGTGAGAAGTCGCTGTTGCTAAAGACACATTATGTTCTGTTTTTATATAGATGGTAAAGGGGAGATAATGTAATCTGGTCTTGGCAAAATAGCGTTTTTTTTTTCTCCATACATTGTTTTTAGCAAGATCGAATGTATTCACAATATCAAGGAAAACAGCACATGTTATTCTGCTTATGTCACTGAGACGCACAAAGGCAGTTTGACATCAATACGGATGGGGAAAACCAAATTGAAACGGATGGGAAAAAAATTCATTGCTCTCAAGATATTCCATCAAGTATTTGTAAACATATTTCTTTCGAATGGCTTTGATAACACTGGAAGGAGCGATAAATGGTTCTGAAATCGTTCGAGTCCGTGAAGTCTCTCGACTTCGGCGCTATGATCACTGTAGACAATCGATGAGCAGGTGCCACTTTGCCTTGTGCTAAACACAAATTGTACATAGCTGTCGGAGGCTCAGTTACGCGGGGAATGCAAACTATAAACGGGAGGTTCTTATTTCATTAGGCTGCGCTGCTTTCTTTGCTCTGTGGCTAATGAAAACGTAGATGTCGTGAGCAAGCAGATGCACTTTAAACGAATGATTAGTTGCATGTCAGCTGTTTTAGAGTGTTTAAAAGGGATGCAGCAGTTTTCTCACAGCCAATGTTTTCTCTGATTTGGCATCGAATGCAGCTAGATATAGGAGTTACTGAATAAGTTCGGTGACAACTTTCACTGTTTTGGTAATTCGCTTCGTGATCTTTTTCTAATGTCAGTTAAATTCCCTTCTACAATGAAGCTGTATCTTTATTTGCAGCTAACATATTGTCAAAACATTGTTTCTTAGAATTTTGGATAAGCTTAACGAAGATCCAGTAACTCTGTTTCTTTGTGTGTGTGTGTGTGTGTGTGTGTGTGTGTGTGTGTGTGTGTGTGTGTGTGTGTGTGTGTGTGTGCCCGCGCGCGCGCGTGCGTGCGTGCGTGCGCGCGCGCGCGCGAATTACGGGCGTGTTTATGTGCGTACCTAACATTCTAGCATGCTTTTCATTGTCTTAATGGGCATTGAAAGTTCGCATCAAAGAGGTTGACGCACAGGAGTCTTTCTTTGCAGAGTGGATTGTTAATCCAGTTCACTATATTGTACTGGAGAGAGACAAGACAAGACAAGACAAAGTTTTATTTGAACTAGGCCTTCTGCCCATGTCAAGGGTTAAACATCATATAAAGATTGATTTCTGAAAGTAAATGCTTTAGACAGATACAGGGCAAGAGGCATACACATTCTTGTATCAGAAAGCAAAAGGCTTAATTTAAACGCATTTGGGTGAGAACAATATTTGGGTGGGATATACATTTCTCGGATAGCTTTATAGTAAGTACAAACCAATAAAATGTAATTCTGATTCTTCAGAATTAGGGCAAAAAGGACAGCTAGTATTTTCTTTCCTTTTAGAATATCTATAAAGGTGGGGTTTCAACTGTGAGACACCGAGTCTGACTCTTGACAAATGTTTTCTGAGAGCAGGGTTTTTAACAGTGAATAAATATGTTGGGACATCACATAATTGCCTGAACGATGAATAGAATCTGAATCTTTCTTTTGCCATAATTTTAGAATCGATATCCTGTAAATGGCAATCAAATAGTCTTTGCTTAAAGATGGACACAAAATATTTAACATTTTCAACTCCTTGGTTCTCCCAAACGAAACCAAAGCCGTATCTAAACAAAGTAAAGCATACGTTGGCTACCCAGTTCTTCTTACCGTTGCAAAACAGAGCATAGAGCATTTTGTAAGATTTCTTTGGAATACGGCTTTTCGTCCATACGGGTTAGTTTTAACCAATACTTTATACATTTTATAGATGTCTGAATATAAAGTGGGTATCTACCAGATTCACAGTACACAAGTGCACTTGGTGTTTTCATACTCACATTCAACAGACGTTTAATGGCTAGTAGATGGACTCTTTCAATAACTGTATGATCTGCTGTCAGACCCCACACCTCAGACCCATATGTTAAGATTGGCTGAATTTGGCAATCAAAAATTTTAAAGAAAAGTTTGGGATTATTTTCTCCAAGTGACCATAGAAATTTCAAAACACAAAAAAACACACCTCTTTGCTTTCAGAGCCATATCCTCCAGTGAGTATGAAACGTTAAGCCCGTAGATACCATTACTCCGAGGTATTTATATTCATTTACAACTTCTAGTTGGACACCTTTATAGAACCATTTTTCTCGACAAGCGATATGGCCCCCTTTTCTAAATATGACTATTTTAGATTTTTTCTTCATAACAGTTAGTTGGAGTCTGTCAACAGTGCTACTTAATACGTTCAGCTGGTGCTGAAGACCCACTATCGTGTGGGAAAGAAGAACGACATCATCAGCAAATAACATGATTAGAATCTGTAACAAGTCAGGTGATAAGCTTATTCCGTGTTTACCATGTGTCACAATGTCATTAGCAAGTTCATTAATGAACAGAGAAAAAAGAATAGGGCTGCAGTTGTCCCCCTGTTTTAACCCACGGGGGCACATAAAAGCTTCAGTAAGATCATTATTTGCTCGGACTCTAGCTTTCACCACTTGATATATACTCCTATAGCTCGATATATTTTGCCATGAATACCACTTTTTACGAAGAATTAACCACAAATGATTTCGATTTACTAAGTCAAAGGCTTTTTTAAAATCAATAAACGCAGCATAAAAGTTTTTCCAGAAGACAACTGTTTTTGCACTAGACTTATTAAAGTAATATCTGATCAACTGTACTATAGCTTCTTTGAATCCGCCTTGTGATTCGTTTAATATATTATTTTCTTCCACCCATTGTGTCAAGCGTTTATTGATGATGTAAGTATACAGTTTGCCGCAAATGTTTAGCAATGAAATACCTCTATAGTTGTCAGGCGAATTAATATCGCCTTTTTTGTGTATCGGGTGTATAACTGATTCGGACCAGACAAGTGGAAAAGTCCCAGAATCATACAATTTGTTGAAAAATTTGGTGATGAATGAAATAATTAAAGGAGGAGCGTATTTATAAAACTCGCCACTAAATCCATCTGGTCCGGCCGCTTTTCCATTCTTTAAAGCTCTGACTGCGTCTTTAACCTCTGATACTGTTATTTCTGAATTTAATGTGGTGTTCTCTATAATTCTAATATTAGCAAAAACCTGGCTCTCGAAATACACATCTTCCTGAATGTTATCTCTCTGTAATATTTCATCTTGGATAGAATTATCGTTGAAAACCTTATAGAAGTGATCATACCATTCGTCTATTGTGATAGAAGTGACTGGATTTTTAGTGAAAACTCTTGATTTTATAGTTCTCAAAATGTCTTGGGATCGTTTATATTTGCATCTAGTGAATCTAGAGTGCGCGTTTTATCTTCGGCTTTTTTTCTCATTTAAAGCCGTTTATAATCCCTTCGCTTATCAACGTATATGTGTCTGAGTTCTTCTGCTCGTTTTTCATTACTACAGTTTGTAAAGTTTCTCAGAGCGCGTTGTAATTCTGATTTCATTTCCGTGCATTCGGTATCAAACCAAGGACTGCTTTGTGTTTTTCTTAATACTATTTTTTTTCTCATGCACTGCCCAGCAAGAGCCAGGCCTTCATAGAATTTCCTCAACGCTGAGTCTACATCATTATCGATTAGTTCTGTAGCCTGATTAAAAATGTCTGTAAATATATGTGTCGTAAATGCTTGATGATATTCATTAATCTTTTCCGGGTTCCAAACAAACTTTTCTATCATAATCTTCACTGGTTTCTTAAGGACATTAGCTAAAGACGTTGCAGTACTGAATATAAGTTCTACAGGTAAATGTTTACATTCAACAGTATGTAGAACTCGCAAGTTTAAGGTGTATTCAGAAATACATCTAGACATGATAAAATAATCAATAACACTTGATCCATTATGTGCAATATATGTAAATTCACCATTCTTATCTCCTGGTAGAAGACCATTCAATATCACTAATGAAAATTGTTCACATAATTTAAGCAAGTATCGGCCAAAAATTTTTGTTGTGTTATCTTTTATTTTCTCCTGAATTGTTCCTCCAGTTCTGAACTGTCATCCTTCCATATAACGGTGTCTGGGAGGGAGAACTCTTTGGCGTTAGCGTTGCCAGTTCTTGCATTAAAATCACCCATCACGACGAAAGGAAGATCTCCATACTTTTCATAAATATCAATCATACAATGTTCCAGCAAATAAATTCCGTTATCAATTTCTGTTTCATTATAATAAGGGGCTATTATACGGAGGAATGTACATGCTTATGAGAATACAATCAACACGTAAGCCTGTTAGTTCTTTTGAAAGTTTCAGAACAACACAGTTATCATATTCAATTGGGATATGTTCAACAAAATTATTAGAAAATACTTTTTTGACCATCAGTGCTACCCCGCCAGACAACAAGCGAGACGCTACACGATCTGACAGATTTACACCAGGAGACACAAAAACATCAAAAGAAAGGAAAGAGGTGAGCTGGAAAATCAATGGCAAAAGTTTCTGCAAGAAAAACAACATCATAATTAGACAAAAGTGATTAATGTCAGGGTTGTACACAGTCCGTAAGCCTTCGATATTATACGTTAGCAGGGATATATTCCGCTTATTTACATTTTTAACACTGCTGGAACGCATGCTAGCACCAGTACTGATGACACAGGCAGGGCCGAGTCCCTAGGTATTCAGCAATTGTTCATTTACGTCAGGCCTGGATGAGCCAGTCCCAATACGGGGGGGAAACACTCTGTGACGTGCTGTTGCCTGCATTTAGCTTTGCTGCGTGTCAGTCTGATATGGGATTTGGGGGTTTCTGTAGTCATGGAGTATTTCTGTTCATTTGGCCGAAAGGTTACATGGTGTGCTGGGCTACTGCCTACTTGCTCTTCAGATTCCGCTACAATGTTCACAGGGGACTGGCTTTCCATCATATCAGCATCAGTCCAGGGATCATTCAGCTGTTTAACCAGAGTCTGGCTGCTGGTTGCCGTGGTTTCTGGAAGGGTCGAGGTGTCCGGTGATGAAGATGGGGGAGAGATGGGACACCGTTTGCACCAGGATCGCCAGACATTGCCTGTCCGGTATGGGGAGGGGCGCTGCTGTGTGGTACACCACGCACAGCTGGTTCTGACTTGTGAGCTGGAGGGTCTGCATCAGGACACACTAGAGGTTGTCTGTCCGGTGTGGAAAGGGGTGCTGCTGCATGGTACACCATGTAATGTTGGTTCAGGTTTGTCTTCTGGCGATGACCTGTGTTTGTTGGACACAGCCATGGAATCAGAAACTGACCTGTGTAATGTCCATGAATCCTGTATAGGTTCCAGCAGAGATTTGGGTGCTGTGGGTGAACTTGCAGCACCACTCCCAGCATAGGAGCTAGGAGGTTGACTTGCCTGCATGCGTTCCGGTGAAGACAAGAGTCGCGCGCCCCACTGATTGATGGCTAGTCTGTTTCTGGCACGAGGAGTGCGCTGAGGTCTTGAAGGGTTGGATGGCAGTGCTGCAGCTGATTTTTTTGGCTCTCTCTCCCGAGACTGTAGATCCTTCAGCGTCGTTGGTTGGTGCGCTGAGCGTGGAGTACGGCGCTGCTGAGTAACTCTTCCATGATGTGAGTCATCTATCCAGTCTGAGGTCTGGAGACAGTTCTTCATGTCCTCTGCGCGACGATCTGGAAGTGGTGGGAAGGTAGTCATGTCGGCAGTCCAAGGGAGGTCGTCGGTGGAGTTCTGTGGGTAAGGGATGTCTGCGAAGTAAGATGTTTATCAACGTCACATTGTACCTCGTCATTTTGAACCACATCGTGCTGATTGACTGGTTCATGCATTTCACGAGAATGGTCTGAGTGACTTGACTTGCTGTGCATCTGTGGAGCAGCGGTGCCATAGCTTGGTGCGCCAGAGTGACTTTCAAGGTCTCTTCTACGGGAGTCATGTCGTTTATTCTTGCTGTAAAACAGGCGGCCTCTCCAGAAGTAGGCATGTCTGCCGGCATTTCTCTCTCTTCTCTGACGATCTGGTTCTGGCGATTTGTCAGATCTGCAGCCACACGTATTCCCAGGGCATCGGCCATCTCCTTCCTGCACTCCTGACTTCCCAGAATGGACATTTTATCCTGCCAGTGGGAAAAAAGCAGGCAATGATGGGACGAGGGTACCGTTTATCGCTGTTTTTTTGCCCAACACGGTGCGCTCGCTCCACATCGTCGATTGTCCACTGTTTGGAGGGAAAAAACGATTCATCAGCTGCACTACTTTACGAGTGCACTGGAGGCTGGTCTCATTTGGGCCTTCAAAGACGTTAAAAAATCTCAGGTTGTTACGGCGAGAAAAAGACTCGACTCTGTCTACTTGATTGTCCATTTTTTGCGACACCTCTAGAAACAAGTCCTTCCATAGGAATAGGTTTTCGCACTGTTGTTCAAGAATTTGGCACTTGTTGCTGAGGTGATCAATTTTCCGTTTCAGATGTTCGTTATCTTTCTGGAGAAGTTCCCACCAACCCTGAAGTTTTCCCGTGATATACCGGTCTTCATCATGTTGATAGCCTGCCATACAAAATAGTCGGTGATTTGGGTTTCCATCTGGTCCAGGATTTGGTTCAGGAAAGTTCCCTGGATAACAGGTTTATGACCATAGCTTGGGCTGTAGTTTGAATACACATCTCGTGATGGTTCTTGTATATTTTGCTGTGTCGGTCCGGGGTTTGATTCGATGTCCCCACAGGACATAAGAAGCCAGCTAATGAAAACCGCAGAGGATGTCAAAAGGAATAGCTGCAGTAGTAAACATTTCGTGTAGACGATCAACACGAATCGTTGTTTACGTTTCGACGTCCATTTTGTGGCTGTTTGAAACCGTATCGCCACCGACCACATGAGGAAAAGATCATTGAGTTTTGCCCTGTTGACATTCACAGAACACACGAAACTGCTGTCAGTGTATAGGGTGACACACGTTCCACAGCCGCCTGCCTCGCCTGCTTTTTCACTGAGCGTGAATGCTGTCAGAAGAACAGTTGCAATGAACACAGTCGTGGGCCATCTCAGAGGCCAAGCGAGTCTTATTTCATTCGCCTGTGTCCAAGGTCTGCCTTTTTTTCTCTCACGCGCCGGCGAACAACTAGCACGCGTAGCACACATGCCTGTGTCGCTACCCCCTTTGGTCCTGTAAAACAGTGTTCACGTTTCAAGGTCTATTGATTATGTATTAATTTTTAAATCGCTGATTTGTCATTGTGGTCGCCACCCAGTGATTGTTTGTTTGTTGTCCCTCCTTGTTCCTGCCACTGTTGCCAAACTGTCCTCGTGCCATTGAGCAGTGTTGAGCGGAGGCAAAGACCTTGTTGTTCTGCCGTCCTCTTATCATATCTCCCTTTCTGCGTTTCCGCCCATGAGAAATGCTGATCGTCATGTTTCCGGGTGGTGGCGGTTCCACAAGTGTTTGAATATCATCAACTGGAAAAAGTTTACTTTCATGTTCATCATTGTAGTTTGTCCCCTTCCCGACGGCCTTGTTTTTTGTTCCGTTTTTGATTCGTTTTGTTGTGTTTGTTTGTTGTTGGTAAAAACAAAAGATTAATCTGATACCACCCTTGTCTTATACCCGATGATTCTGACAAATTTTCATGTTATATCATTTATATAGAAACTTGATTTTTTTCAATCCGAGTGAATCTGTATAACATCCCGTTGCATTTTTTATTTGGAACATGATCTGACAGCGCAAATATGTTTTAACAAAGATTATTTATGTTGGAATGGCACTCTCTTCCATAAAGGAAATCATTAGAGCAAAGTAATTAGAGCGCAATTTATAGACACATGTTAATTACAGTTTGAAAACAGACATAACATTAAAAAAAGGTGTGCAATGTGCAACAAACTTGATTTTGGGTTATCTTATGCACACATGATTTCATCATTTTAAGTTCTTTTTGAATACAACAGTCATTACATTCAGTTTTAAAGGTTTTCCGGGTGTACAGTGTAGTATTGTAACCTATTCGAAGTGTTTTTCCTCCTGTTCATGACATCAAAAAAAAATGTCGACAATCACTTTGCCTTCTGATTAAGAATAAGTTCCTCTCTTCAAGAAAAAAAAGTTTACATTGGCAAACGATTGAAATTGTAATGACTTTCCATTTTGAAAGTGTGAAAAGCAATGTGATATGTATAGAATGCAGAATAGGTAATGTTAATCTAGGTAACCGACTGTTTTATAATAAGTGAAAAGTCAGACATAACATTAAAAAAAAGGTGTGCATTTATTGAACATGCAAAAGTTTGATTTTTTATTGAAAAGGGTCAATGTTAAAACTAATGAAAAAATGGACAAATGAAAGGAATCTGACACTCCCTTGTCAATTTATGCAGTTCGAGTGAATCTGTACGAATATTAATATTTGGAATTATACATACACAGTTTAAGGAACTCCGATTTTGTAAAAATGTGACATGAATTCCTATGGAAATGAGTTTCATTGACATGACATTTATACAGGAAAATAGTTCCACATACTCTGATATTCACAAAAAATGTCAGCTTATGAATATTTGTATAATTCTGTGTTCTCATATTGTAATTCATTTTCTGCACACACAAACAAAACCCCGTCGCTATCAAAATCCAGTAAATTTATTAAACGTTGCAATGTTGCGTGATATGTTTTCACGCACCAATTCTTTCTTTCTTTGATGCTGATGTTACATTGAATCAAGTTTTTTTTATGCTTTTGTCTGAAATCCTCCGTACCCTTGTAGATGATTTTTACAGATTTATGAAATTTTGAATCTTGAATCATAAGTATTTCTACAGTCTGGTTTCTAAAAACCAATTCAAGCATTCACAGATACAGAAGCGAAAAAGTAGATAGGTACACCCATCTTGTTTCTCTTGTTTCTAATTAATGTGTGAAAAATGAAGATGCAAATTGAGATGCAAAATTGAGAGTATAGAGATATTATTCAGAAATGTGTGATCGTGTGCTGATGCTTACGATTAGGCGATGATATAAGCACCTGGAGATGCTTCCTTAGAATCTAACTTGCTTTTTGCCAAACTATACATAGGAAGCAGGGTGTAGAAAAGTATGCGGCAATCTCATAAAGCTGCTGTCGGCGTCATAGTCCTGCCAACAGGCGACACATTCGCCTAATGCTGGCACTTTTTGGAGAGTCATCCTGAATGGGTTGGTAGTTACGTTGAGAAAGAACTAAGGCTTCGACAATGAGTGGTGGACTGAGGGAAATGTGCGCAAGGGACATTTAGCCATGGACAGGTGAATACATGCATCAGCGAAACTGAGGTGGACAGCGAAATATGTGTGTCAAGGACATTAAGCAGTGGACAGGGGGAAATGTGCGTTATGGCCATTCAGTTGTGGACAGAGGGAAATACGTGCCAGGACAGACATGTAGACAGGAAAGTGTGTGTGTGTGTGTGTGTGTGTGTGTGTGTGTGTGTGTGTGTGTGTGTGTGTGTGTGTGTGTGTGTGTGTGTGTGTGTGTGTGTGTGTGTGTGTGTGTGTGTGTGTGTGTGTGACATGGATTGCTGAACTAAGAAATTGCACGTCAGAGATATTGAACTGTATACTGGAAGAAAAATGCGTCAGGGCACCGAACTGTGGACAGTTGGACATTTGTTACAGAGACACTGAAGTGTGGACAGGTTGGACATTTGCCTCTGGAACGTTAAAGTCTGGACGGGGAAAATGTTCGTCCGGGACATCAAGTTGTGGATAAGGGGAAAGGTTTGTCAGAGATGTTCAGCTGTGTACAAGTGGACATGTGGGTCAGAGCATTCATTTTGTGGACAGGGGAAAAATTTGTCAGAAACATTCAAGTTATGGACAGGTGGACATGCGAGCCATGCACATTGAGCTGTGCACCACGGGGACATGTGAGTCATAGACATTGCCTTGTGGACATACGGTGTATGTGTGTTTCAGGGAAGGTGAGCCGTGGACATGGGGTACATTTGTGTTTGGGACATGAGTTGTGGACATGGAACATGTGAGTCATCAACATCAAGATGTGCCTTGGGGTAACATGTGAATCATCCACATTGTGTTATGCACTTGGGACATATGAGTCATGAACATCGTGATGTGAACAGAGGGAGTGTCACTGAACATCGTGCTGTGGACAGAGGGAGTGTCACTGAACATCGTGCTGTGGACAGAGGGAGTGTCACTGAACATCGTGTTGTGGACTGAGGGAGTGTCACTGAACATCGTGCTGTGGACAGAGGGAGTGTCACTGAACATCGTGCTGTGGACAGAGGGAGTGTCACTGGCTCTTCAAGAAGATGTCGCCTGTGTTCTCCTGTGTTCTGTAACCTGCTCTAAATGCATACTGCACACGGAATCTCAGTTTATCAATTCGTCTGAAACATGGCATTGAGATCATCATTAATGTCCGTGGACCACATTTGTTGTCCAGTGGATCACCTTCAATGTCCAGTGGATCACCATTCAATGCCCAGTGGATCACCATTCAATGTTCAGTGGATCACCATTTAATGTCCAATGGATCACCATTTAATGTCCAGTGGATCACCATTCAATGTCCAGTGGATCACCATTTAATGTCTGGTGGATCATCATTTAATGTCAAGGTCTAGTGAATCACCATTTAATATCCAGTGGATCACCAATTAATGTGTCCAGTAAATCACCATTTAACGTCAAACAGATCACAACTTAATGTCCAGTGGATCACTATTCAATTTACAGTGGATTACCACTTAATGTCCAATGGGTCACCATTTAATGTCCAGTGGATCACCATTTAATGTCTATGTCCAGTGGTTCACCATATACTGTCCAGAGGATCACAATTCAATGTCCAATGAACCACCATCTAATGTCCAGTGCATCGCCGTTTAATGTCCAAGAAAAAAGAAAAGAAAAAAGAAAAAGAAAGACGTCAGCATTACCGACAACACAGCGCTGACATGGGATTGTTTAAGGAAGACCCTTATCCATCAGACCACCGCTGCACCACCATTCCACGTCAGACAGACCGCATCACGGCGTGACTGCATTGAGTCTTGTTTCTCCAATGGCAACACATGACGTCAGCAACCAGCTCTCTGGATCCAGCTCTCTTTGCTCTGTGATTCAGTCAGTTGCAACAAGGGCAACAGCGTACATGACTGTCAACTTACAGACAGCAGAAAACATTGTTGGATTCAGCTCAGTTTTGTTTCCGTTGTAACGGCTTTATCACCGCAGAATTTCATGTAAGTCAGTAGAAATTGTTACATTTGCTGTCATGGTGATACAGATGATGTATTCAAGTTTGGAGACATTTTACGCACAGAAACAGAAGGTTCAGTGATCATCCATTTACTTCCGAAAAAGTGTAATATAAGATTGGGTCACATACCTTTTTAGAAAACGTGATTTGACGTTCACAGTATCTGTGGAATGCAGTTGACCAATAGATAGCAGAGCAGAGCACACACACACACGCACACACACACACGCACACACACACACACACACACACACACACACACACACACACACACACACACACACACACACACACACACACACACACACACACAGAACAAAACTGGCAAGATTTCATCTTTAAAAAAAAAAAAATAAAACCCTGCAAATTTTCAGGTGAGCAGCGGCATTAAAGTGACGGGGGCAATGCAGTCACCCACAATCCTCCTGGTGTTCGGGCATTTTGACATCACGTCTCCCACATCGAAGCTGTACTGGAATATGCCCAGTGGCTGCCCAAGAGATGAAACACAAATTGTTCCAGAAACTTCCTTTCCACGACTTTGTGGGGACGCCAGAGACACATACTAAGGAGACTGCAGCCTCTGACGTGGACTGTGCTCGTCAGTGTGGTCGCACAGAAGGATGCGTCATGTTCACCTTTTCTCCCAGTCAGAACGTCCTCCCCGGAGAATGTTGGATGTATGAACAGCTGGTCAGTTCCACAGTGGGTTGGGAGCACAGGGCAGGGGCTGAAAACTACGGGATGAAAGGTTGGTAACAGCTGAGTTTCTTTGCTGACACAAAAAGGTCGTTGTGTAATATAGACAAATGGCAGAAGATGCAACTTAGTTCTAAAGGAGAGGAAAATATGAATAGATGGTTAGTTACTTGTACTTTCTTTCAAAGATGTTTATTTATTGTTTCGTTGAAACAACTTAATCAATGAATGTCTACCGTTCGTTACATTTAATGAAATGACACGCCTGAAATATGGTAAAGAAGCAGCAAAATGACAAACAGGTTAATGACAATCAGACCGGTAATGTCAAGGTTCTAAACCTGATTTGATCATTTACGTTGAAGTAGTAGTGAGAAAAGATCAAATGATTCCTGATTTGGCAATTTGTTTATATGTTCCGTCCACTGAACTTCTGACAGCAGTAGCAAAAAAACAGAACTACTAGGCCGCCAAACAAAGGAACAAAGAGATTACAGACGCGTTTGGCCTTCTGGGTCTTCTTCAGGCAGGACAAATAACAAAACGATGAAAACAAAGGACGAACAGAGAGTCGTTTATTTCTTCAATCTGGGTGCAGAATTTCGTCATGGGTGAACAACTAAAACTACGGAATGGAACTGATAAGAGAAGAGTTGAAGAAGGAAGGGGGGGGGGGGGGGGGGGGGGGGGGAGGAGGGGGGGGAGACACAGATGAAATTATTAATGATAATGATAATGATTATAATACTGATAGTAGTAGTAATAGTAGTAATAATAATAATAATAATAATAAAAACAACAAGAAGAGCATCAACGACGACGACGACGATAGTGATAATAAAATGATGATAATAGAAATAATAACAATAATAATGATAATAATAACAGTAATAATAATGAGGAGGAGGATGATAATGATAATAATAGTAATAATGATAATAAAGATCATGATAATGACAGTATGATAAAAATTAATAGTCCTTTGTCAAGGAGACTGGGGAATCCATCTAAAGACATGGCGAACAAGACAACAACAAATTAATAGTAACAATGATGATGATAATAATAATGATGATGATGGTCATCATCATGATAACGATATTATAACACAGCAGTAATGATAATGATGATAATACAAGAGGAAGATAAAGGGAAAGAACAAAAGAAGAGGGAGAAGAAGAAAAAAAGAGTGATACGTACACAGTTTGGTAATGGTAGTAATAATATTGATAGTTGTCGTCGTCGTCTTCATTATCATCATCACCATCACCATCATCATCATATACAATAATAATAATAATGATGATGATAGTATTTAGTAATAATAATAATAAAATGATAATAATAATCATAATGATATAGAAAATGAGGAAGTTAGTAAGATAAAATTGAAAGAAATATGCCAATAGTTGTGACAATACTCACAGTCATTTTCATAATCGTAAAAATAATGACAATCATATTGATGATACAGCAAATGGGAAAGATAGTAAGATACAATCTTAAAAAAAACACAAAAACATAGAAATTGAGAAAACACAAAAGGATTAAAATTCAACATATAATGTAAATAATGAAAATGATGACGATGATGATGATGATGATGATAGATGATGATGATGGTGATGATGATGATGATGATGATGATGATGATGATGATGATGATGATGATTTTACTGCTACTGCTTCTACAACTTCTGACGGGTAAAGAATCCCGCACACAGGGATACACGCATTTCTGAATACCTGGGCGACGTCCACCATAATCGACCTCAACCAGTCGATTTGCGTTTCAACCATCCCCAACACAACATCAATCATGTCAAAGCCCTAGCCCTGTTGCCATCACAGACTAACATCTTTGGACGCACAACACAGGAGAACTATCTTATCGCCTGACTGGGGACCCTCCGCCCGCTTGGCATCAACATCCAAAAATAGCATGTGTCCATCCACCTACACACACTCCTGCCTGCACCACTCTCCATTGACACACTGCCATACTACTCATGATATCAACTTCCACATCTACTTAGATGTGAAAACAGGTGTATAGTACCAATACTGACCGCTGTTAAACTATCTTACTTGTATTACAGATTAACAATTCGTATCATATTGTCTTTAAAATGAAAATGAATCCAGGTGCCCGATCTTAATGAAAGAGGACTTGTTCCTCTAAGGCTCATGTACGCAATTCTCACCTCATAGCAAGTCCATTTTTGACGGAAGGAAATGTCTGAAAAGTCATGTGAACAATTCCTATCTCCTACCAAATTTATTTACAGCAAAGGGAAAAGTTCTCTACAGAGTAAAGCATGTTATTCTTTACCTCCTGCAAGCTCCATTTGTAATTAAGGTAAATGGTTTTTGAAAGTCGTGTGAACAATTCCTGTCTCTTGCCAACTCCATTTATGATCAAACGAAATGACGTTACTAAAACCAAATGAGCACTGTCTGTCTCCTTCCAGTTTCCACTTACTACAAACTTGAATGACCAGCCGCCGTGGCGAAGTGGTTAGCGTCGCGGACTCCCGGCTGGGAGGTCGTGGGTTCGAATCCCATCAGAGTCATGTGGGTTTTTCTGCCCGACCGGCTCCTACCCAGAGTTGAGTTTGCTACGGGCTCAGTTGGGAAGACTGGGACCATACAGTCGAGTTTCATCCACTTAATGGATGCGTTTCTGAGAGTGTTGCTCAAATTTCCTGACCAACACTGCAGGTGCCTGTATCTCTCGGGCCTGGTTGACGCCGGGATATATTATGAAAGGAAGCGTAGAGTACAGCCCTGTCATGTAGTCTCAGACCGAAATGGAAATTCGTAGTATCATCTTAATCATCCTCATTCTCATCGATCGGCATAAAAAAAAAAAAGAAGTCTCATGTTCTGTGGCCCTTCATGCCCTGCTCTCATGGTGACCTCAATTTCGATGTCCTCTCCGCGTCTGTGGCCTTGGTTTGGTTCCGTCGGGGTCACACGGTATCGGCGGGTCCATGGGGGCTGTCGTTGGACAGACGTGGTGGCGCCCTCCAGGGGGAGAGCTCACTCACGCCGGATCCGCGACTAAGCAATTATTGTCGTCAGTAGGGGGCTTAGTAGGTGGTGTCCTGCGTATGTTAGATCAGAACAGGCGCCACTGAACACCACCGAAGTGACTCGGCAGCAGTGCAGTGTCTCCTCCAGTGGGTTGCCTCTTGACGACTTGACATTGACTGCTCCCTGTGGATTGCCGGTGCCGGGGCTGCGGCGGGGCCGACCGGGCTGTAGCTGTGGACAGGATGTCGGAAATGAGCGGCGTGGGTGCACTGCCTCTGAGGTGGTGCAGAGGTTGGGACAGCACAAAAAAAAAAAAAAAAAAAAAACAAACTTGAATGATCTGTACACAGTCAGGTATGTGGTTCTTACTTCCTATCAACTTCATTTGTAACAGAGGAGGAAATATTCAGCTGAGTTTTCCATACAATTCTGGTGTTCTATCAAGTCAGTGGCAGAATTTTCAAATCAGCCTCAATTAGTAAGTGTTCAGAAAAAAAAAACAAAACAGTCTGATGCAGAACTTGATGACAAAGAGTTTAGCACAGGGAGAGCAGCTCTACAGAGGCCTTCTGACCGTCCTTGACTCTTCCTACAGGAGGCACAATACGTGTTCAACGGTTTCTGGTGCAATGTCGCAAAGAAATGAAGCAATGCGACTAATGACGGAAGTGGCTATTACTTTTTGCTGAGACCAAAAACAAGACAGGTGCATCATGCAAGAATTCTAAGTGCCATCGCAATGGTGCCGACATGCGCAGGTTTTCCAGTTTACACAGATGAACCTATACAAACTGTCAACCAACCATGAGTCCATGTGAAATGAATGAAGGACTCGCTTGGGTCAGTAGCATGATAGAAACTGTCTTCTGATCGGTTCACACACACACACACACACACACACACACACACACACACACACACACACACACACACACACACACACACACACACACACACACACACACACACACACACACACACACACGCGCGCGCACACACACACACACACACGCACGCACGCACGCGCGCACACACATACACACACACACACACACACACACACACACACACACACACACACACACACACACACACGTTCAAGATTTTAATAGTAGGCTAGAGATAACATCCACAGTGTTACCATAAATCTAAATTAGAATGATGAACTTGTCAAGGCAAAACCGTAGAAAGGAAACTGTAAACTAGCGAAATGAGTCCTACGCATGCACAGGATGTAGGCAATAGAATGGACTCTACAAACGATGATAAATGTAGAACTGATGCAGAACAACCCAGAGAGAGAGAGAGAGAGAGAGAGAGAGAGAGAGAGAGAGGGAGAGAGAGAGAGAGACAGAGAGAGACAGAGAGAGACAGAGAGAGAGACAGAGAGAGAGACGCTTGACGCTTGACGCTTGACGCGCGCTTTCACGCCGCGCCCATTTGTTATGGGGCCCACAGGAGTACGCAACATACATTTCAACATGACAACAAAAAACTTTGAAACGTTGATCGTAACATATTTTTCGTTTTCTGTTTAGAATTTCTATTCTTCCTATATCGTCAGTATTACTGTTACGTATGGGTTTCTCTGGTTTTTAAGGCATAGAAGATGTACATTGCAATATCTCTTATGGTTTCAGTGTTATCGTTTTGTAGCAGACTTTCCAATGTGATTGCGTTTCTATTACTAAACTGTTTGAATATGTATTTTGTTCGTAATTGCCTATAATTTGGACACCACATTAAGAAGTGCATTTCTGTTTATACTGTTGGGCAGAAGGGGCATGTTGTTATGGTTTGATTGTCTGTGTATTTTTTTTTTATTGCCATGCAGTTCGTTTATTCCTAATCGTAGTCTTGTCAATACCGCGCAGTATTCTTCAGTTTGGGTATAGTTTTTTAATTGTATATGTTGTAAATCGTTCACTATTCACTATTTTGTTATGTCAGTTCTGTTTTTGTAACAATCTATGATTCTTTGTTTTAGTGTTATGATAAATCTTTGCTCGTTTCCTACGCCTTCATTCAACTAAACTTCAGAGAAGCCATACATATCAAGGCAACGTTTAATTTCCAGTACCCAGTTCTAACGTTTGTCTATTTCTGTTTTTTCTCTTTCATATGCTTGTCTAGGTATCCTGCCTGGAGTCATCTTCATTAATTTGAATCAATATCTGATTGCTTTTATTGAACTATCTATACTCATCGGACATCTTCCTAATTCTCCGTATACTAAGTTTGTTGGCATTTTCTTCCCTACCCCCATGTATCTTTTACATGCGAATAAATGTATATTTTCCACCGCTGAATAACAAGTCAAACCCAATACTTCTGCTGCGTACAGTAGCAGTGGCTTGACCTCTGTATCAAGTAGCTTAAAAAGTATATTTATATCTAAGTGTCCTAAGCTATACATTGTTTACATTATTTCACCTATTTTTCCCTTTCGCCCTTTCTGCATATTCTGGAAGTGAAATATCTACTGAGAGTTTGAGAGAGAGAGAGAGAGAGAGAGAGAGAGAGAGAGACAGACAGACAGACAGACAGACAGACAGACAGACAGACAGACAGACAGACAGAGAGAGACAGAGAGACAGATAGACAGGCAGACAGACAGACACACAGAGAGATAGCAATAATAACAGGCTACAGGATGCAGGTGCAAGAACGTGCACTTGCTCTTCTCAAGTGTGACTGGTGCCACAATAATGACAAAGGTAAAATGACATACCCTGCATGCTTGGAATTCCATTGTAAGACTTCGTAGGGTGTTGGGGTGGGGGAGGGGTAATACAATTATGTCATTACGTTTATACTCATAGATGTAAGTCACACAAACCTTCGAATGAAAAAGAAACTTGTTAGCGTAACACATACACAATAGCCTATTTGCATACCATTGTCATCATAAACCACATTCAAGGCTTTCAATGTTTTAATGGTAGATGTTACATCCCCATTCTTTAACATGAATTTGAATTAGAACACCTGATTTTCGATATGAATTTGTGAAGACAATCGTACAGAGGAAATTTAGACGGACAAACATGCCACATACATGTACAGGCTGTTGTTGACAGAATGGACTCTACAAATAATGGTATATCAAAGACTGATGTAGAACAAGCCCAAAACAGATTACGAGGTTCTGACAGCATATTCAAAATAAACAGACTCCCAATCTCTCCAGTTACTTTGTTCTGCTTGAGAGAAGACAAATGCCGCCCTTGGCAAACCTCTATGGTTTGACTTCTCTTGTCAAAAGAGACAAAAGTTTCAGACTTTTTCTTAGCTTATCCTTTCTTTACACTGTTCTTGGGGAAATCAATTGCATGAAATGATTATTGCAAGAGCATATTGCACGGGGGTGAGCGGCAAAGATTTTCTTGTTTACAGGTGTGATACGGATTACTTACTATTGCCATTCATGAGAGCAGCCCCACTGTTTCTTTATGTGTAATTGGCCAGGTAGAAAGGAGTACGGTGTACCCTGTTCGAAGGTGCGATTTTCCAACGACTTATTGTGCATCGTGAAAACACTTTCTGTGACTATAGTTTTAGCCTGTTTGGTCTATTTTTTGTAAGGTACCAAAAGGCTGTTATCCTTTGGATTGTAAATGATATGAGAGAGAGAGAGAGAGAGAGAGAGAGAGAGAGAGAGAGAGAGATAGAGAGAGAGAGAGAGAGAGAGAGAGAAGAGAGAGAGAGAGAGAGAGAGAGAGACCCATCATTGCATACAAACTAGACCGTAGAGCCAGCTGCCTCAGTATTTCAAAATTGCAATTATGATTTTTTAAAACAACTTTTGCACACAGATCAAAGAGATAAGCGATTGTCCGTTCGTCCTTTGATTTCATCATTTTGAATGTTATCGGTTTGTCTGAAATACTGATATAGACCCAAGAAGTCGAAACATGTTGTGTTGTATTGTAATTTGTTCCTTCGTTTGGCGGGCCAATAATTTTTTCTGCTCTTATGATTTCAGAAGAACACGGCAGTCAGGAGGAAGGCGATGGACAGGGAGGTGAGCTGAACATTGGGATCGATAGGATCCACTTCAACGTCGGTTTGAATATGACACCCAGGGTGTCCTGACAACATTGCATCTTGGATTGTAAACGACAATTTTGAAGGAGGGAGGGAGGGAGAGAGGAAGAAGAGTGTGAAAGAGGGAGGGAAACAGGGACAGAGAGATAGAGAGACAGACAGACAGACTCACCATGGAAGGACCGACATACCAACATGATGATAGCTGTCTAATTCTAACAAGTTCACAACTAGGATCAACAGAGCGTCTTTGTCAGCAGAGTGTGTCCACATCTATCTGGTGATCAGTGGCTGAAGTACTCTCACTATTTGCACTTTTTGAAGTGGTCATTTACCTGCTGAGGTCGATCATGTGTGCTCTCTGTGTGTGGTGAGGTCAGCTCGGCTCACTGTAGGCCACAGACACAGCTAGGTCAGGTCTGGTTGCCAAGGTGGACACAATGGACTGTTGACACATCACAGTCCTGACTGGACAATACTAACTGGGCGTTGATACTGCATGCAGTTCTGCTCCAAATCTGTAGACGATGCTAAAAGATTAAAAGCTCTTCGCTACTAGTAGAATAAACAAAGACATCACAGAGTTTACATTGCAATCATTTTCCTCTTTGACGAAACAATGGCTTCGCAGACGAACTTGAAGGAGAGTGAACATTCAATGAACTGAGGAATGGAAATCGCTGAGATTTCACGATAAACGGCGCGGAAAGAGTTACATAAATTTAGCAGTAGCGACCGTGCCAGGAATAAGAAATATGACAACCATCCTCCTGCCCGCCCGCAACCCAGCTCACTTCACCATCTCAGCCTCCCCAGAAAAAGAGACGTGCACACAAAACGAATGTAAACAAATAATTTATTCATCTTATCCCATGTAGCTCTTAAAAAACGAATAACCACACCTTTTTCCGAAAATAACACTGAAGGAAATAGTCTTTTTTTTTTTCTCACCCGTTTGACGTAAGCATAACATAAACCAACTTAACAACACCCATGCCAACACCCACACACACTTTGAAAGTCCGTTTTGGCCACATGGCTAACTCGTTCAAAATGAGATAGTTTCCAAGTGAGATGAATGCAGGCGGACACTGAAACAAACTTTCACGAAAGAGAACTATTCCACCGAACGATAGAGACAAATTAAAAGACAAAACACGACGCGTTTCGACTTCTTTGGTCTTCTTCAGACAAGACAAACAACATTCAAGACAATGAAAAACGAAGAACGAACAACCACACTTTTCTCCTCAAATTCTATACATTTCGTTGTCTTTAATGCACGTGCATGTGTGTGTGTGTGTGTGTGTGTGTGTGTGTGTGTGTGTGTGTGTGTGTGTGTGTGTGTGTGTGTGTGTGTGTGTGTGAGAGAGAGAGAGAGAGAGAGAAAGTAAATAACTCTGTTTTTGGTGACACAGAATCCATTTATGTGTGAGAAAAGACTGAGAGTTTGTGGAAGGTTCCTTTTCTGTAATAATACACAGTAAACAAATATAATCTAATGTTTTGAAAAAAAAAATTATTCCTGTTATTGCTTCCAACTAAAATAAACAAAACGCAAACATTTTCACATGGCACATGTGAGAAATGTAGTGAGAGGAATGGTATGGAAATATGGACAGGTCAAATATCGATTACACAATCCATCTGCAACATGAATTATAAACCTAAGGGATTGTCTTTTCTTTTCAGACAAATTTGCCAAGACATTCAATTAAGCGATTTTATTACTGGATTCACAGAAGAGCTGTTATTCAAATTATTGTGGAACTCGAGTTCAACTCCATTTCTTGATTACTTCAATGCAGTGGTACAGACATTACCACTTTCAGAATAAAATCAAGAAATTAAAGCTAAAATAAAATTTTTCACCGTATAACCTCGCCTCAACAGTTGGTGTGTATGAAATCCAGTGAATAGGCCTGTCTGTAACACCAAGACTGCATATTTTTCAAAACAAATGATTATCGTGCTGAGACGTTAGGAAATATGATGACGAGCACAGCAAGAGCTCGCACCAGAATACACACACAGGGAGCTCCACACGCCCACATGAATGAAGGTGTCTGGGTTTGTATTTTGCCGCTGGATAAATCGATCGAAGTGTCTAGCCTTCAACAAGGCTTCTAGTTCTCGACTACTGACTTTCCAAAACTCAATGTCACAAATCTCATAACGTCTCGCGAGGTTTTGTTGAGTCCTTCCAACCGTGAATCTAGCTCACCATCTCATTGTCAAACTCAACAATCAAGCCAAGAACGATGTGAACAATAACATTGTATTCGTGATGTCTTACATTATCGCTGATATCACAAAATGATTGTGTCAGCGCACCATGCATCAGGTCACCAAAATACCCAGACATTATTGTATCAAACGCACAAACATTGAAGCAAACGAGTGATTGTTCATCATCAGCACTGCAACTCAGCATACAGAACTGCATAGCGAGTGTGAACAAAGTTGACGTGATCTTGAATTTAAAAAAAAAAAACCGTTGTACTGAATTGAAAAAAAGTGAAGTTGTTGAAAACTGTGAGTAAAAGTCATACCAACTGAAAAAAAAAACCCATTGTATTCGTGGTACATGTGAAGTGCTCATAAAAGTTTAGAGCTGTAGACTTAAGTATTTATCTGGGTGATTAAGAGAAGAGTAGATTAAGGTAAGAGCCCGAGAAGTGATCATACTGTGTAAAGTATCCTAAACTTAACATTTCTCGTAAAGATAAGCAAATAATCTGTTTACAGAGACTGATCTGACCCTTCTCTGTCGCTATTTTTGTCATAACGACTGTTGTATTATTGTCAAGAGAGATCTCTCTCTCTCTCTCTCTCTCTCTCTCTCTCTCTCTCTCTCTCTCTCTCTCTCTCTCTCAGTGATTTTTAGTGAGATCTTAAAGCAACAAAGCGAACCTCAATAGCGGCCACTCAGTCCTCTTTCTCTGACGAATGATGGCGTCCTGTGCACGCTAAATCAGAACAGACTCCATTGATGAGATAACATAGTTCTTGGCGTTGTGTGATTTCCTCTGCTGGGTATTCCCATGGAGTCCTAACATTGAGGGCCACATGTGAACTGACGCATGGTGACATTGAGGGCCACATGTGAACTGACGCATGGTGACATTGAGGGCCACATGTGAACTGACGCATGGTGACATTGAGGGCCACATGTGAACTGATGCATGGTGACATTGAGGGCCACATGTGAACCGACGCATGGTGACATTGAGGGCCACATGTGAACTGACGCATGGTGACATTGAGGGCCACATGTGAACTGACGCATGGTGACATTGAGGGCCACATGTGAACTGACGCATGGTGACATTGGAGCCACATGTGAACCGATGCATGGCGAGCTGCAGAGCGGGGTATAGCAATGACTACACACCATGACTCGTCAACTGACACTGTTGTTAAGGCCAAGGGCATCCAAGATGAAACAGCGACAACAGATTTACCAACAACAACGAAAGCAAACAAACCACAACGGTGATAGTAATATTTGCGAAAATGATAACAATAATGTTACAACTACTGCTACAACGACTATTACAATTCCTACTACTACTACCACCACTACTACTACCGTTACCGCTGCTGCTGCTGCTACTACTACTACTACTACTACTACTACTACTACTACTACTACTACTACTACTAAGACGAAGAAGAAGAAAAGGATAAAGAGGACTATTAAATACTGACAATGACATGATGATGATTATAATAATAATAACTAATAATAACAATACTGATAATAACAATGATAATAATAATAATGATAATAATAATAATGATGACGATGATGATGATGACGACGACGACGACGACGATGATGATGATGATGACGACGACAATGATGATGATGATGATGATGATGATGATGATGATGATGATGATGATGATGACTTGTATGCCTGTCGATCCAAACGTTCCTCTATATGTGTAGGTTCTGCCATGACGTGTGTCGATGGCTATGTACTGACGTGCGCGACCGCTGTCTGAAGTATGTCAGCCTCCGCAAAACGTTCAGCGACGCCAAAGACACCTGCGAGGGGCAGGACCAGGGTCACCTGGTGGTCGCCAAGTCTGCCGACGACTTGACCTGTTTTAAATCTTTCGTACAAAACAACGGTAAGAAACGTTTATAGCGTCTCTGTAAAGTGTCCATTCATAATCAAGCCTAAAGCAAACAAGCAATACGGTCTGGTGAACCTGATGATCTGGTTATCGCTGTGTCTCAACTGTGGGAATAACTGACCCTCGGACGGTGAGGAATCTCTACACCTCTCCTTCCTCAGTCACGCGCAACCAGCTAGAGGTGTTACGGTCAGCTCGGTCCTTCAGGTTGTCCATCAGGAGTTTCTCAGTCTGCCTGTGGAAGGCCCAGCCTCCACAGTGCCCTGTACAATGGTGTTCAACAAGATACAGCGAATTTAATGACATGAAAATCAACATGAGGATGAGGCCGTTTAACTGGATGATGATGATTACATGTGGTAGTATGATGCGTGAAAACAGGTCGCTGGGATTCTTTTTATGCGGCATTCTAGATGACCGAGAAGCGAGAGAATTACTGCTCCTTCACCTCTTGCTAGTCAAAGCTATATCACGCTTATCTAAGCGACGTATCGCTTCCTGTTGATCTGCTCAACCCCCTTCCCCACGTTCACCAGATGGTTCTCTGTCTGCCCCACTGACTGCGTCAAACTGTCGAAAGCCAACGGTGTGAAAGCATGGCGAATGTCTATTCTCTTCCCCTCGATCTATACATTGTGGCAGACTTATTGTCAGACTGCTTTGCGAAGGGTTAGAATGCGAGAAATTCGAATTAGCACCACGATTTACTGTTTTCACTGCTCTCAGTAGCCGGCGACCGGAATGTTAGTATGCATCTGCATGCTTCACTTCTTTTCACAGTGCGTTTCTATTTAGGCCTGTTATAGTTTCAAGCTTCAATCCTATCAAAAATACAAGCGCTTTGTGCGGCCTCTGCGATTATCACCGTTACCTGTTCACTGAGAAGTGCACTTTGAATGTTGGACGGCTTGTTTGGGCACTCTATTGATAGCTGCCAGGTAACGTTTCGTTCTCAGCTTATTCTGCATTGAGATACTGCAAGGATACATATGAAAACCATAACAATTTGAGGCCTATAATTAATTAGTAGGAAGAAACCCCGGAGAGCTTGACTGAATTTCGTCAGAGAAGAAAAGCACCTCAGGGGTTGGAACCAGAGTTTGTCTTCTCTGATAGGGGCTACCCGCCTTGGTTGACGAGCTCAGTAAGAAACAGATGTACCCAGCATTGAAGCTAGGCTACCCGCCTTGGTTGACGAGCTTAGTAAGAAACAGATGTACCCATCATTGAAGCTAAGCTACCTAAGAAGGCCCGGTGTTGGCTTGAAAGTAAACCTTTCATTTTTACCACACCAGGATTTAAGCCGTTAGAAGGACATGGCCGTTGAAAACGATTGTCACTGTCTCTGTCTCTTTCTCTGTCTCTCTCTCTGCCTCTGTCTGTCTGTCTGTCTGTCTGTCTGTGTCTCTCTCTCTCTCTTAAATACACGTGCAGATTTAACACACACACACACACACACACACACACACACACACACACACACACACACACACACACACACACACACACACACACACACACAACGCACACACACACACACACACACACACACACACACACACACACACACACACACACACACACACACACACACACACACAAGTGTAAGATGGAGTTAATTATAGATTTTTAAAAAAACATTTCTGCACATGAGAAAAATGGAGTTAATTATACATTGTTTAGCGTGAGACTCAGTCTGTTACTGATGAGGATTTTGGCAAATGTGAATTACTGTTAAATTATGAATGGGTTAAACGGTACAAGTCTGAGATTGAAGGGATCACTAACTTATGAGGATTTGTGCAATTATAAAACGTAGTTAATTGTTAGCTAGTGAGGACGTGTGTAATTGATTGAGTTATGCTCATAGCTGAGGAAATGTACAACTGTTAGATAGAGTTCTGCTGACTGGTAAGAATTGTACAACGATTACATGGATTCAATTACCGTTTGATGAGGAACTGTACAACTGTGAGATTGGTTTATGCTGACTGGTTGGGAACTGTACAAATGTAAGACGGAAGTTTTTTGTGTGTGTGTGTGTGTGTGTGTGTGTGTGTGTGTGTGTGTGTGTGTGGTGTGTGTGTGTGTGTGTGTGTGAGTTAGTTCTTCAATTT
>JADBJO010009746.1:0-55000 GCA_016801955.1 Conus betulinus
AGAGCTTGCCACACAGTGATCTGCTCCTGCATTCCTGCTTTATGGAGGTCACCACACACTGATCTGCTCCAGCATTCCTGCTTTATGGAGGTCACCACACACTGATCTGCTCCAGCATTCCTGCTTTATGGAGGTCACCACACACTGATCTGCTCCAGCATTCCTGCTTTATGGAGGTAACCACACACTGATCTGCTCCATCATTCCTGCTTTATGGAGGTCACCACAGTGATCTGCTCCAGCATTCCTGCTTTATGGAGGTCACCACACACTGATCTGCTCCATCATTCCTGCTTTATGGAGGTCACCACACAGTGCTCTGCGCCATCATTCCTGCTTTATGGAGGTCACCACAGTGATCTGCTCAGCATTCCAACATTCCTGCTTTATGGAGGTCACCACACAGTGATCTGCTCCAACATTCCTGCTTTATGGAGGTCACCACACACTGATCACCTGCTCCAGCATTCCTGCTTTATGGAGGTCACCACAGTGATCTGCTCCAACATTCCTGCTTTATGGAGCTCGCCACACAGTGATCTGCTCCAGCATTCCTGCTTTATGGAGGTCACCACACAGTGATCTGCTCCAGCATTCCTGCTTTATGTAGGTCACCACAGTGATCTGCTCCATTCCAGCTTTATGGAGGTCACCACAGTGATCTGCTCCATTCTAGCTTTATGGAGGTCACCACACACTTATCTGCTCCATTCCAGCTTTATGGAGGTCACCACACAGTGATCTGCTCAATCATTCCTGCTTTATGGTGCTCACCACATACTGATCTGCTCCAGCATTCCTGCTTTACAATGCTCACCCAGACCCACACTAACAAGCAGGCCATTCTGAATACTGAACTTGCCTGAATTGTTTACTGATCATAAATAAACCATTTTTTGTTTGTGGTATAACAAGGTTTGTGGTTTGACAAGGTAACAGCAGCATTATGACTGTGCATGTCTTGTTGATGAAACATTGTTCCAAAGTACACACATATGACACATACCCTCCACCACCACACAGTTTAAAGAATGTGTGCTGTCTTTAAGTTTTCTTCTATTTTTTTTTCAACAATATACAGCTCTCTTAGTTGTAAAATCAATCAGTTAACTAATGGAAAACCCAACACCCTCAGTATAATATAAGTTACTTGTGCTTCCATATCTTCTCAGCAAACAGCAAGTGATGGGCCATTTTTCTTTTTCAGAATGAACATTTCTAAGATCAGAAGGTGGAGCCCTGATTCAATCATGAGTATACAGGTTGTCGCTCAGCATATTATGAAAACTAACAAACACAATCATGAGTATACAGGTTGTCACACAGCATATTATGAAAGCAACTAACAAACACAATCATGAGTATACAGGTTGTCACTCAGCATATTATGAAAGACACTAATGAACACAATGGCACAGCTGTTCAAACCTGTTCTTGTTTATTCAAGGACAGCATTGTGGGTCTGGGCAGACCACTTGCAGTCACTGCACAACCCATCGATTTCAGCTCTACAAATTCTTCCAGCGAAATTGCCCCGTCTTTTTGAACCGCGCCTCTTCTTTTTGCCTGAAAAGACATGTCCCCATAATGATATAGTCTGTTGTTATTAAATCCCATGTATTGTTTGCCTATGATTAAAACAAAAAGACAATTAACTGGCTGGCAGAGAGAGAGAGAGAGTGAGAAGAGAGAGAGAGAGAGAGAGATAGACAGACAGAAACAGGGGGAAAGAGACACACAGAGAAACAGTCTGACAGACAGAAAGAGAGTATTTAATTACATTAGATATCAGACATTTACTGCACATAACACAAATATGAACTGACTCTAGATTTCTTAGCAAAAGCAGATGTGACTATCAAATCATAATGGACTCAGTAGTCTGCATCTTGAAAGAAATCAAAATAGAAATAAAACACATTGCACCCCCCCCCCCCCCCCCCCCCCCCCCCCTCCACACACACACACACCCCAGAGTGTTTGAATCAAACACAGAGTCAAGATCAATATTCCTTACTTCTGCCAGACTGGTTTATAAAAAGAATCCCGAACATACAATGAAATTCTGGTACGGCTTTTGTGAAGTTAGTTTTCTGTCATGTGTATCCTCAGTCTGAAAATCAATTGTCATTTTTTTTATGACCTGTGTTTAATTTCCGAGCAAAGTATATTTTTCAGAAGAGGAATGAAATCTGGCTAGGAAATGAAAATTGCAATATTAATTTCATTATCAGACCTATTCACCCTAAAACTGCTATCTATTGGTACTTTTCCATCTATATAAGCATACAACACATCTTCCAAAGGTTACAGGCATGACATGACAGGTGTAGACAGTCGAGGGATATGCATGACATGGCAGGTGTAGACAGTCGAGGGATTGCATGACATGGCAGGTGTAGACAGTCGAGGGATATCTGATCTAACAGTACCTACTGCACAACAAGTTTCAACAAAAACCAATTACTTTCAAAACTGATTCATCAACCTACTCTGGCTCACATTCAGGCTCTCTCTCCTCAGTCGTTTTTCTTTTTTTTATTTCAGTGCCTAAAGTCCCTCCTATTGTTCCAACATCATCCAGACGCAAGTTCTCTTGCACAAGATAGTCAGAGTTGTCACTCTTTCGACACAGCACACGAACATAATGGGTTACATACAGCAGTCTTGAGGTTTGTTGTCGGGATTTTTTCTTTTTTTTCAGTTCGTTGAATTCATCCTATTTTCACCAAGCATGTCAAAACACAGCAGGTCTGCATTCTCTAATTAAAAGCCTGTCTCTCTTTGTAGACCTCCATGTTGACAGACTTCCCACTGAGAAGTCTCCTGCAGTGCAAACCTACCAGCCTTAGCCCTGGAACCAGGGCCTGGCGGTCGTCCTCGTGCTCTGCCTTTAGGACCCTGCCTGTCCACCATGTCAGCTGCTTGGGGTGGCTGCACCGTGATGTGCATGCGGTGACAAGCTGGAGTCACATCCGCAGGAATCATGCCAGGATTGTTACCATAGAACACTAGAGATTTAGCCCCGTTCAACATGGCACGGTGAATGCTGCGTCTAGTGTACTGACTGTGGTTGTAGATCTGTTGACATAAAATGTAAGTCAAAACCTTTGTCACAATAAATGTATAAAATATGATTCTTGAAGTGGTTAGTGATTGAGACTTTTCTAATAAGAACTTAGAATTAAAATAACAAACAAACAAAACAATGAATTAAAAAAAAAGACAACTGTTATCAAACACAAAAGCAAGCATACACTAATCCATCACCCCAACCAATCTCTCTTGTGACACCCTCCCCCCCCCCCCCCCCCACCCCCCCCCCACCCCCCCCCCCCCCCCCCCCCCCTTTCCCTAAAAATATGGAATAAAAATAACAATTACAATCTAATATTTTGAAAAAGTCAATAAACATTGATTATGCATAAGCATGGTCAAAATAAAATGCATCCATATAACTTTACACTCAAAATGTGTTGCTGCTTCTCTCATGAGTCTGTACTTGCTGATGGCAGAAACAGTCAAATAACCACATGACTGAATACAAAAGCTTATATTAGAACCTATATTGTTATCCTATATAAAGTAAAACAATAAAAATAGTCTTGTCCCACCAGGCAATATCTTCTGTTTTTCTTGTCAAAAAACAAAAAAAGGAGGCTTGATTCCATTTAAAGCACCTTTTCCTGCATCTGTTTATTTGCGTCTGTGTGTTGTCGTCGGTTTAATGTCCTTCCACTACAGTGATTCAGACGTGTGGGTGAATGAAGTATGTAAGTGATCGAGTGTATTAATACGTTAACGATAGAATACAACCCCCCTCCCCCTCCCCTCTACCATTTAATCAAAACAAAATTATGTAATTGAGTAGAAATAAGATCTAAAGATAAAGGCCAATTGAACTACTTAACAAACATTTGCAAACTGACTCAAGAACACAAGAACTGTTTTAAAATACTTGGTAAAGGAAGTCAATCCATCAGTGTAACCATCAACACCCGAATTTGTAAAGAGTTCTCTTGCTCTTGGGCATTGCATTAGTAAATGACTGATACTTAAGGTTTCCCCACACATACATTTAACGTTATGACAATATTTTTTTTCTGTGCGTTCAAACGAAATCTATGGATTAAGCTTTCAATCTCCCTAGACGAGAAAGAGACTTGTTTGTATGTTTTCCCCTTGTACCCATCACTAAACTTTACACAGTTGTGATAATATTGGACGTCTGAGTTCATCCGTAATGTTTTAACTTTTTCTCTTGACGTTGAATTTATAATTGAAAAACATTCTTTCAAATCTAAGGAATGTTAAGTGGTATTGCGTAACTGATATTTTGAGCTGCTTTTTTTTGCAAGTTGATCTAAGCGCTCGTTGGGTACAATACCACAATGAGAGGGGATCCAACAAAAAGTAACAGTAATGCCTTTCATGGATAAAAGATGAATGAAATGATGAATTTCTAATACCATATCAAGTCGAATTGAAGGACATGCAGACTTAATCGAGTGGATTGCTGCTTCGAATCAACACCTATCATAATTTGGGATTATTTATTGGAAAATTTAGGATGAAATCTAACGACTTAAGTACAGCAATTAATTCGGCACTAAATATCGATAACTGTCTTCCAAGATAGAAGAGCTGTTCTATTTTGAGACTAGGGATTATGAAGGCTGCTCCCGTGTTATCATTATCTAGCACTGAGCCATCTGTAAAAATTTTCAAATGGTGATTGTAGTTATTTTCTAAATGAGTGTAGACAGATGTTCTTAAGGTATGTGGACAATCCTTTTTTTGATATATCTGCATAATCTGTATCAAAGGAGGCTTTACTTTGTTCCCATTTGGAATAGGTGAATATGTGGGCTTTGGGCAATTTTGTTTTTATCTATTTTGGTATCCTTTAGAAGATCGGAGGAAAACGAGTAAATAGACCTTGTTGATAGTATATTTTGGGCACGTTTTCTGAAAATCCTCCTCTGATTTTAAAAATACTTCTGATGAGCTAAAATTGTTTTGTGAAAAGCTCTTTAGGATAAATTTTGAAGTAGAAGCTTTCCAAAGTTCTGCAAGAGGTAAGATTCCTACTTCATTATACGTCCCTAAGTTAAATGTATGTGTGGGAACCCCAAGGGCAATTTTATAAGCTTTGCAATCAGTACTCTGAAGTTTATATCAACAACAGGTATTTAGGAGCATTAAAGAATACTTCTTGAGCATAAGTTAGTCTTGAGCGTATAAGGGCAGTTGCTAAGATGGTTAATGATTTCGAGTCCTGTCCCAAGGTTGTTTGCTAATTATTTTTAGGAAATTCAGCTCTTTCTTGCTTTGTTTAAAATATATTCAATATGAGCGTTCCAAAATAATTTACTACTTAAGATAACACCCCAAAATTTTACACTTTTTACATAGTTTAAAACAATGCCATCCAACGTGAAAGTAGGAAGTTGTCCTGGATCGTAACCAGTATTAAAGAGAATCATATTAGTTTTTTCTGGGGAAAGAGAAAGACCATTTACATTTAAAAAATCATTGATCTTATTTAATTCAAGTTGATATTTTATTTTGATGTAATTTAGTGATCTTGATGGTGTATTTCTTTTCATTGTCATTTGTGTCCATAGACATATATCATCTGCGTCTGTGTGTGTGTGTGTGTGTGTGTGTGTGTATGTGTGTGTGCTAGAGTAAGTATGTGCAGTGTATATATATATATGTGTGTATGTGTAATGTGTGTTCAAGCAATGTGGTGTGGTCAATATATGCTTGAGTGCTTGCTTTAGTATGCATGCATGCATGCATATAGGCTTGTGTTCATTTCTGTAATAATAAACAGTCACCTAACATTATTTCATATCCAGTGGTGTCTGTACTGCAATGGAAAGAATACAAATAACTGAAGAAAAACAAATTCAAGCATGACAAAAGAAAATGTTCACACTTTCCGTAGGAGTATCTAGAAATCAAGTAAGGATAATGTGCACATCTGCGTAATACCAGCCACACCCCAATCAAGTAAGGATAATGTGCACATCTGCGTAACAGGCCACACCCTAATCAAGTAAGGATAATGTGCACATCTGCATAATACAGACCACACCCTAATCAAGTAAGGATAATGTGCACATCTGCGTAATACAGGCCACACCCTAGCTCTCAGTTTTGTTCCCCGAATGGATTTAAAAAAAAATTTTTTTTTTTAAGTTTTCTTTATAAAAAAGAAAAATGGTCAAAGCGATCATGATGTTCCTTTTGTAGAATTCTAATGACCCACTACAGTCTTAACATAAGAAAGCAGTCTGTAGCAGAACAACCTTGCTGATGCACCCTGTGGGCCCCCAAGTCAGGCTGTTCACCCATGAAATCTTTTCTCTTTTCAATAACCACGTCAGGTTGTTCACCAAAGAAATCTTCTCTCTTTTCAATAACCACGTCAGGCTGTTCACCAAAGAAATCTTTTCTCTTTTCAATAACCAAGTCAGGCTGTTAACCCAAGAAATCTCTCTTTTCAATAACCAAGTCAGGCTGTTCACCCAAGAAATCTTCTATCTTGTCAATAACCATGTCAGGCTGTTAACCAAGAAATCTTCTATCTTTTCAATAACCAAGTCAGGTTGTTCACCCAAGAAAATCTTCTATCTTGTCAATAACCATGTCAGGCTGTTCACCCAAGAAATCTTCTATCTTGTCAATAACCAAGTCAGGCTGTTCACCCAAGAAATCTTCTATCTTGTCAATAACCAAGTCAGGCTGTTCACCCATGAAATCTTCTATCTTGTCAATAACCAAGTCAGGCTGTTCACCCAAGAAATCTTCTATCTTTTCAATAACCAAGTCAGGTTGCTCACCCAAGAAATCTTCTATCTTGTCAATAACCATGTCAGGCTGTTCACCCAAGAAATCTTCTCTCTTTTCAATAACCAAGTCAGGTTGTTCACCCAAGAAATCTTCTCTCTTGTCAATAACCATGTCAGGCTGTTCACCCAAGAAATCTTCTCTCTCTTTTCAATAACCAAGTCAGGTTGTTCACCCATGAAATCTTTTCTCTTTTCAATAACCAAGTCAGAGTGTTCACCCAAGAAATCTTCTCTCTTGTCAATAACCATGTCAGGCTGTTAACCCAAGAAATCTTCTCTCTTTTCAATAACCAAGTCAGGCTGTTCACCTAAGAAATCTTCTATCTTTTCAATAACCACGTCAGGCTGTTCACCCATGAAATCTTTTCTCTTTTCAATAGCCAAGTCAGGCTGTTCACCCAAGAAATCTTCTATCTTGTCAATAACCATGTCAGGCTGTTAACCCAAGAAATCTTCTCTCTTTTCAATAACCATGTCAGGCTGTTAACCCAAGAAATCTTTCTCTCTTTTCAATAACGATGTCAGGCTGTTAATCCAAGAATCTCTCTCTCTTTTCAATAACCAAGTCAGGTTGTTCACCCAAGAAATCTTCTCTCTTTTCAATAACCAAGTCAGGTTGTTCACCCAAGAAATCTTCTCTCTTTTCAATAACCAAGTCAGGTTGTTCACCCAAGAAATCTTCTCTCTTTTCAATAACCAAGTCAGGCTGTTCACCCAAGAAATCTTCTCTCTTTTCAATAACCAAGTCAGGTTGTTCACCCCAAGAAGAAATCTTCTCTCTTTTCGATAACCACGTCAGGCTGTTCACCCAAGAAATCTTCTCTCTTTTCAATAACCAAGTCAGGCTGTTCACCCAAGAAGTCTTCTCTCTTTTCAATAACCAAGTCAGGTTGTTCACCCAAGAAATCCTCTCTTTTCAATAACCAAGTCATATATCATATCCCCAATGGAACTGTCTGCCAATGATGTGACAGTGTTCGTGAAGTCTTTAGGACAGTGAAAAAAAAGTGGTGATCTTGTCTGATTTTATTTTGACAGGGTCACATTATGGATGTCCATCAAAATGTAGAATTTTAAAAAGTTCCATGACATGTAACATGTTCTAATAGTAGCCTTTAGTGAAATTAAACTAAATGGGTGGTTTTAATTACCACTGGGTTGCTTTATTTCTTTAGAAACAAAGTTGGAACCATGTACATCAACCTTTTTTACCAAACTGACAAAAAAAAAGTAGATTCAAGGGTCAAGAATCTGCTTCTGAGCCAAGTACTTTACACTTATTGCTCAACAGTCTAATAGTCTGCCTGAACAACACATCAAACGTGCCTTGAACAAAAGATCAAAAAGCATGTCAGGATAATACTAACAATGTCCAAATTGTGAATGGTCAACAAAAACATCAAAAGTTAAAATCTGAATGACTGGTAAAAAACATCATAATACCTGTATTCCTGCTTTTCTTCTCCTTCTGTCATGAGCATGAAATGATTGGTGAAAATCACCATAATACCTTTATTCCTGCTCTTCTTTTTCTTCTGTCATGTCATGATGAGCATGAAATGATTGGTGAAAGTCATCATACCTTTATTCCTGAACTTCTTTTCATTCTGTCATGAGCATGAAATGACTGGTGGAAATCATCATAATGTCTTTCTACCTGCTCTTCTTTTCCTTTTTTCATATTGTGATGAGCATGAAATGACTGGTGAAAATCATCATACCTTTATTCCTGCTCTTCTTTTCATTCTGTCATGAGCATAAAATGACTGGCGGAAATCATCATAATGCCTTTATACCTGCTCTTCTTTTCCTTCTGTCATGAGCATGACAATGCGGCCTTGTCGCTTGCGCCCTGTTCTCCCCATTCTCTGCACAAGACGGACTGGGCTCTTGTGGGCATCGTAACAGACGATGAGGTCCACGTCCCCGATGTCCAGACCCTCCTCTCCCACACAGGTTGATACCAGCGTGTTGTAGCCTCCTGTGCGAAATGCTTGCATAACCTGTACGTTGTCACATGCAAAACGGACAACATCTTTAATGCTGTACAGTTCTGTACAACACGATCCACGGGGATCTGATGGTCATGAATAATTTCTATCATTTTCTTGTTTTTAATCGTAGTCTTGGACAAGTAATTTTGAACAGAGCTCAGGCCTTTCACTTTAAACATCCATGTTCAGGGTGTGTGGACATTGTGTGACCAGTTCTCAGCCAAAAGTCAAACAAAACAACTTGCATTCATGCCACCATTTCAGTTTTCCTGCAAGACAGCATTTCTTTTTTCCAGATAAAGAAATTTATCTGGAACTTCTGGTGTGAAAGGTGCACACACACACACACACACACATTCCGTGGAAGATGTAAGAAGTTGCATATCCTGATAAATATGATGTAATATAGTAACAGACTATCAAGAATTACTTGACGTGGATGATAAACGCATGGATTACAGTTTATCAATAAGACTATGATACTTACTCAATTTCTTTCTTGACATTACTGGGTCACTCTAAACATAAATTAGAACATTACAAAGTGATTACACAACCCTCAAAATAAACTGAATGAAATAACAGAATAAAGGTTGATTTGACCCAGTTCTGATGTTACGTGATTACACAACCCTCAAATAAACCGACTGAAATCACAGAATAGGAAGTTGTTTTGACCCAGTTCTGATGTTGAAAGAATTGTTTATGGCTGACATGACAGCAACCCATTTCACTATTTTTGTTCCCCTTTTCTTTGCCTTTAACTTATGCAGACATAACCCCTAGTCCTGCAGAGTGTGGTGCCTTGGCACCAACAGACCATACCAGTGTAAAACAAATTGTGAAAAAGAGAGGTAAGAGATGAGTAACAGGACCTCTAGGTTCACAGACCTCTCTCTTCTATAAAGTTTTCTCCTTGAACTGTTTTCTGCTGTTGAATCTGTGGCCCACAGAGGAATGTGAGCCCATTTAAAGAGGGGTTTAGTGTACTGACCTTGCCTTTTATTTTGCCACAGGCCGCTGAGCGCTATCTGCTTGTCTCTTCTACATATAACCAACAGTCAAGCCAGGCAACTAGCAAAAAAGTATCTTCCCCTATCAAAATAATTCTTTCTTTGGGCTTGTCCATGAGTGCAGAAATCCTACACAGCAAATGATCAAAAGTGATAAGAATTCAGTAAAACATTTACTTCATTTAGGAACAATACCTTGCTTTTAACCAGGGCTTCCACTGAGGAAATGTTAAAGTCTAAGAAAGTCTAGTGGGGTCCAGGAGCATGCCTCCTCCCTGATCACCTCCCCCTGAAAGGTTTGGAATGTTTCACTAAAAACGGTGAAATCTGACCAACTCTGCATGTTCAATGGTGTGTTGTCCCCTGACCAAACTCTGCATGTTCAATGGTGTGTTGTCCCCTGACCAAACTCTGCATGTTCAATGGTGTGTTGTCCACTGACCAAACTCTGCATGTTCAATGGTGTGTTGTCCCCTGACCAAATTCTGCATGTTCAATGGTGTGTTGTCCCCTGACCAAACTCTGCATGTTCAATGGTGTGTTGTCCCCTGACCAAACTCTGCATGTTTCATGGTGGTGTGGTCCCCTGACCAAACTCTGCATGTTCAATGGTGTGTTGTCCCCTGACCTAACTCTGCATATTCAATGGTGTGTGTTGTCCCCTGACCAAAACTCTGCATATTCATTGTTGTCCCCTGACCGAACTCTGCATGTTCAATGGTGTGTGTTGTCCCCTGACCAAATTCTGCATATTCAATGGTGTGTTGTCCCCTGACCAAATTCTGCATGTTCAATGGTGTGTTGTCCCCTGACCAAATTCTGCATGTTCAATGGTGTGTTGTCCACTGACCAAATTCTGCATGTTCAATGGTGTGTTGTCCCCTGACCAAACTCTGCATGTTCAATGGTGTGTTGTCCCCTGACCAAACTCTGCATGTTCAATGGTATGTTGTCCCCCGACCAAAACTCTGCATGTTCAATGGTGTGTTGTTCACGTTTTGGTCCTACCACAACCAGGATCACTTTGTACAGCTTTGGTCCTAACACAACCAGGATCACTTTGTACAGCTTTGGTCCTACCACAACCAGGATCACTTTGTACAGCTTTGGTCCTACCACAACCAGGATCACTTTGTACAGCTTTGCTCCTACCACAACCAGGATCACTTTGTACAGCTCTTACGGATGGAATGGGTCGTGTCTGTGGGTGTCTGACTGTCTGACTCTCATACAGAAATTATGGATGCATGCACGACTTTTCCAATGCACATACACACACACACTCACCCGAACATTGACAGCCTGGCAACAGAACAACACTTTTTTTTTGTTTTATGCTGCCCGAGCCATCAGACAAACATATATAATAAATGCAAGAACATCAATAGGTCGGCACACCAACCACAAGGCGTACACACAAAACTATATAAAAATATTGATACTTCAAGCACGCCAAACAGGGCGCACGACACAAAATATATCTATATATAATTTGCTATCTACTAGTGCTGCTGGTCCCAACGACGACGTAGACGATGATGACGACGAAAACGATGAAAAAGGACGAAGATGTCGAGACGATAAGATGATGAAGACGACGTCTACAGTGTCCAGTCCGACACAGGTCTTACAGTAGAAAGAAACTCGTGGAGAGCGTGGCAGCAGAGAGTCCTCAGAAGAGAGCCCCCTTCAAGCAAGTGTTTCGGCCCTAAACTCCTGACACACTAGGGGAGGTTGGGCCACACCCGGTTCATGACTCCGGATGTCCCTCTGCTGCCTTTTTTTTCCCCCCCATCTCGGGACGAGTCATGGCTGGGATTCGAACCCATGCCCTTCTGGACATGCTCATTTTCCTCTTAATGACTCGCGTACTAACCACTGAGCCACCTGATATTTGTAGGAAATTTAAGCCTTATGAAGTTCACTTTTGTTCCTCCTTGACCAGATCCAGTTTGAACACCTCTCTACTGCTTCTGCCATTGTTTTCTGGGCTCTGTTTTTTCCCTCCCTGCAACTGAGAGCTGTTTCATGAGGTTGTATGTATGCAGATGTTCCTACAACCCCCCTAGCTCCAATTTCTGCTGTGAGGACTTTGACCTGATATAGCCTTCTCTCCTCAGGCTGTTTGCCAGATCATCATACTTTTCATTCTTGTAGATTTGAGCTGCCTCCATTCTGTTCTCATATGGCACCGTGAGCTCGAACATGATCAGCTGCTGGGTTGACTGAGAGTGGACTACTATGTCTGGTCTCATGCCACTCCTGCTGATGATCTCTGGGTGACTCTTCATTCTGGGAGGTCTGCAGTGCACTCCTAGTCATCTGCCCTGTCCAGCAGATTCTGCCTGCATGTTCTGAGTGGCACTGTTGTTCTTGGCCATGATTCGCTACCTCCTGCCGTGAAGAATGTTGCGGGTGCTTTTGGAGTCCTGATTTTCCCTTTTGTGATGTTGTACTAGCCCAGACTTGAGCCAGGGCTACTTTACATGAGCTAAGGACATGCTCCACTGTTTGTTTTCCATGGGCAGAGGGGCATGAAGGATCGTCTGTTTTTCCCAACTTCACCAGGTTTGCATTTGAGGGCAGAAGGTCATATGCAGATCTGAGAATGAAGCTGATCCTGAGAGGGGCCATGTGCCCAATGTCGTTCCAAGTGAGACTTCTTTGGAGTGCATTCTCTCACGCTGTCCATTGCACTTGCTGGTTCTGCTGGACTGCTTTTTGGAGTCTTTTGGTCTTCTTCTTTCCTCATCTCCTGAATCATCACGTCTCTTTTGGCTTTTCCTTTGGCCTTTGACCATCATTCAGTTTTGGTCATTCCCAGTCCTTGTCTGTTGGTCTGTGTGTGTCCTGTTATTTCTCTGATCTTGAGATTTTCTTTTGCAGAATCCATCGCCTCTTGAACTTTCCATTTTCTGCCTGTCTTCAGCTGGGGCTTGATTGCTTCTACCACCTTGTCTCCTGAGTCCTCCAGCATGCTTTGAAGTCTGATCTTCCCTGCTTTGTATTCCTCAAGGATGGATTTCAATGGTAGTTTCAGCTTTGCTTGGGACAGTACAGCGCTATGTCAGTTAGACAGGTGGGACACCAAGCCATTTCCTTGTGAGCTTGTTTATTTTGGATTCCATTGCCTCCACTATGCTAGCGCAGATGTTGTGTATCATCAGAGGCCATAGGAGCTTTGGTATCAGCATGAACTGCAGACACCAGACCTTGTATTTGCCAGGGAGCCCACACTGGTCAATGGTCTCCAAGCCTTCTTCCGACATCTGTTTGGTTTCTTTTGCTCTTTGTGTGTCTTTCAGCGTATCATCATACCATCTTCCAAGGCTCTTGACTGGCTCTTCTGAAACTGTTGGAATGGCCCTGGTTGGCAACACTGAAGACCACAGATTCGGCCACTTTTCCTTTCCTCAGTGAGAGACTCCGTGATTTCTTTGGCTTGAACTTCATTCTGGATGAGGCAACTATGTCATCCAGCCTCTCCAGCACATGGCGTGTCTTGTCTTCTCTGGGATGAAATCACTGTAGTGTCATCCATGAAGGCCTTGAGAGGGGGCATCTTGTATCCATTGCCAAGGTCTGTTTGTCTTGCGTTGCTTGTTGCTGCTTTCAAGATGACTTCCATTGCCAACACGAACAGTATTGGGAAATTGCACAGCCCATTGCAATGCCCACTTCCAAGTTCCAATCTGTTGTGTACTCCTTGGTAGAGAAGCGCATTGAGAAGCCATGAAGTACTTCTTGAGCATGTTGCGGATGTTCTTTGGCACATGGTACATCTCAAGAGCCAACTGTATCATCTCATGTGGTACAGATCCACATGCGTTTGCCAGATCAAGCCACACGTCCAGGTCTCTCTCTTTTCTGTTTTTGCTCTTTGGATTGCGTCCCAGATCATTGTGGCGTGTTCTACACAGCCAGCCACGCCTGGGATGCCACCTTTCTGGACTGACACATCCAAGTACTTGTTTTCCATGAGGTACTTGGTCAGCCTTGCTGCCATGACAGAGAAGAAGATTTTTCCTTCGACATTCAGTAGTGATATTGGCCTGAACTGGCTGATGTCACTTGAACTTACAGAACTTCAGAGCTGTGGCTAAAAAAAAACACTATTATATTTACAGTGTCTCTGCCAGCGACGAGGTGACAATCTCACACAGGAGCTGTGGCTCACACACAGAAAACACAGAATGCAGCGACGGCCTAGCCAACAGGTCACTGGTTCAAAACTCCGGAGTGGCGCTCTGGCTTGGCAGCAGCGGCGTCTCCAGCCCAACTGGTTCAGCGAGTAGTCGGTCCCAGGCGCAGTGGCAGGTAGGGTAGTTGTCCGCACTCAGGCTGGCCTCTCAACACTGACACAGGGTGGAGAACAAGGGGGTAGACACAGCTACGGCCCTGATGCTCGGAACGTGGCAGCCAGTCCTCTTCAATCCAGGGAACATTTCTACCTGGGGGAAACTGATTAGCTACCTTGATTATCATGGCTACTATTCATTACAATCACGACATACATTCATATTCAGTAGCCACATCACATTTCACTAGATTTGGGACAAACATCAGCATATTCTTTCTTCGACACTAAAACATTCGCTTTTCTGGAATCATTACACTACAACATTGTTGTTGTCACGCACGGACATTCAAGGGACATAACTGTGCTTGTCGTATGGCGGAGTGGTTGCAGTGGTTTAGTTTTCTCTTTTTTCCCCCCTTGTCAATATTTTGGAGTTATGATGTGTGTTTTATTTTATTTTATTTTGTGTGTGTGTGTGTGTGTGTTTTGGTCGAGTTATTGTAGGTAGATTATCGACCAAGAGGGTGCAGTTTGTGCCTATATTTGGCCGTATCTATTTTTGTGACTGTTGTGGTTTGTGGTTTTGATGTTTTATTGATTGGCTGATGAGTATTGGAGATTGGTGTTTGGATATGGTTAGGTCCATATTTGGTCTTGGGTATAGGCTGTTAGTGATTATATTGTTTGATGATTGGAGGAATTGGTGGTTTGCAGTCTGTGCCAATACACAGTTTTCCTAGGTTTAGAAGTGTGGTCTTGGTATTTTGGGTGACTGATTGTTGACTGGTCTTTGAGCAAGTTAGTGTTTTCAGTTTGTATACGATTGTTGTCGATATTCATGCCCTTATCTGGAGTCATGTCATGTCGTTCCCTGGGCAACCTATAGACGATTGGTTGCAGTCTGGGTGTGGCTTTGTCAGTTTCATGGTGTCTGTCACCTCTAGGTGTCGTCTGTCTTTTTGACTATCTAGTGCAGTTGTTTGCGACACCTGGCTCGAGACGGAGGTCTGATCCGGTGTCTGGTGAAAGCAGTTTTGCCACTTGGTTTAGTGGGCTGCCTGGAAGTCCATCGGCGGGTCCTGGTGACAGCTCGGAGTTCCTTGGAGAAGTATTCGGTGTTTCAGTGTCTGCCTACAGCTTCCACGCATTTCAAGGGAGCGCGGGGTTTCCCCGACCTGGTGCTGCTTTGGCGGGTGTTCGTCTTGTGTCATTTTTGTCGTCATCGTAACTCCAGGTGAGAAGTGAGGGGTAGGCTATTCGTTAAAGAAGGGAGTGAAGGTAGATGATTTTGGGTTGAAATGTGTTGAAGTGTGATTTAGTTTAGTGTGAAAAAAATAAAAATAAATAATAATATACAGGATTTACGGAGCTGTAAATCGCGCTGACTTGTAGTTAAGGGGGGAAGGAGTGAGAGGGAGGTGTCGTGACAGGTTATTGTCATCTGCGCACGCGCGTCAAATGTCGGTATACGCGGGGGTTGTGTTATATCATATTGTGTTTTTTGGTGATTATTGCAAGTTGAAATTGATTAGGCATATGCTTAATCATGTATGGCCCAGCAGGCAGGCGCCATCCCGTCGCGCTCTGCTTTATTAGTATGTTTGGGTTTGTGTTACTAGTTCAGTGGCGACGAGCGCTTCCGCTCTCCAGTGTTGTTGCTGGTGTTGAATTATGTGGCATTTTTATATGCCATTAAAGGAAAAAAAAAAAAAAAAAAAACAGTAATTCATATATGGCATTACGTGTTTTTATTTGGGTATATACTATTTGATGTATGTTAATTGGGATGTGATATAATATGATGTTGGTAGGGTGGCATGTGAAGGATGGTTTGTCATATGGATAGTATTGTTAATTGATTTTGTTTGATTTTGATATTGTAGAATAAGGAGAAAGTTAGGGTGTTTATAATTGGAAGTTAATGACTGTTTGTTTTTGTGCATTTTTTTTTTCTGGATATTGTAGATTGATTTAGGTATTGTTTGATGGAATTGTGAGGGCTAGGTTGGGTTGTAGTTAGTTTGACGGCTTGAATGCCTAGGTTGAAAGGGGAACTGCGAAGGTGTTATGGTTTTGGTGTGCTTAAAGTTAGATAACTAGTTGCGGGTCAGAGTACTATGAAATTATTTTATTTCCAGGTATCGACATGGTTTAATATTTTTTTTTTGTTGCTGCATCCTCCGGTCTGGGGCATCGTACCAGGTATTGCCTTGGTTTCTGTCTCCAGTGTAGCTGACCTCTAGGTCGTCGTCACAGACGACCGGGAGGGGTTGAGAGCATCCTTCGAGCGTCGAAGCTTCCCACCCTGCTGTTGAGATCTGCTGAGCTGCTGAGCCCTTTGTCATCTTCAGTTTGTGTTATGGTGTTTTGAAATTAGTGACTTTGTGTTGAACTTAGTGACATTATTGATTTGGCATTGTTCGGAGTTTCATCTACCGTGGCATCAAGACCTCAGTGACAGTGTGGTCACCAGTGCCCAAACTGTAAATGCCGCGCGGGAAGGGAAAGAGTTGAGGTGTGAAAACTGATTGTGAAAAAAAAAAAAAAAAAAAAAAAAAAAAAAGATGGTTTGAGTGTGTGAAGGATGACTGGTATCGTATATGAGCTGTTGATGATCATATATATTACATATATATTTTATATATATATAGATTTGGATATATTTCTATATGTTGTGTGGAGGGGGAATTGTAGTGAATTGTTTGTTTTTTTTTTTGAGGGGGTGTTGTTGTGTCCCCTTAGTAGTTTGTGTATTGCGTGGGCACTTTGGGTTCTGTAGGCCATCCTTCCCCTCTGGATGACCAACCCCAAGTTACCACGCAATGCCCCCTGTAGTATCCTTGGTCCGATATTAACCCTGTGTGGGAGGGGTCCTTTGAGGCTCCCGGGATCTGGAGGTGGGGTGTCGGGCATTATCTTTTTTTTTTTAATATTATTGATGATTGCTGTGTTATTGTTTGAAGATTTGTTTTACTTGTTTTGCTGGAGGTCCGTGTGTGAGTGCAAATCTGAATAAAATTTGTTAGTTTGTCGCACCTATTATTCAGTGTTTTGTATTCTTTGTTCTGTGGTGTTAATAGCTTTAGAGTGTGGGCAGGTGGATTTAAAGGGGGTACCCCTTTCACATTTGGGTATTCCTGTCACCGCACTAGGCAAAGTGACGACAATTCCCTTTTCCTGAATCACAACACTACAACATTCCCTTTTCCGGAATCACAGCACTACACAGGAAAGGATTTCAATATAAACCTTTCAGAATCTAGTCTTCCAAATTGGGGAAAGGATTCCGACCTAGACCCTCTTCAATAAACCATGAATACAATTCATTACACACCATTAATGATTACTTTTCATCAAACTATAAATGTCACCACAAAATGTCATTTTTTTTTCTTGTAACACGACAAGAATGTTCATTTCATTTCATATAATCACCAGATTTTAAAAGGTATTTTTTTCTAAAAGCTTCACCTACTTCAATATATGTGAGGGAAAGATTTCCACATACTCTTGTGTTACCAACACACAACTATTCAATTTTCATATCAAGAGTGAATTAAAAACTCATCCACATCGAAAATCAAAAACTAGCATATATGAAGTCTCTGTCGCTCATTCTGGGAGCTTATTATCCATAGCATCAAAACTCTCCTTCTCCTCGCAAACCACATTATAACAAAACCTTTTTTCCATCTTAAAGTTCATAACTAGTTAAGTCAGAATAAGCAAAATCTTTTTTTTCTCTGAAGATCACTTCCTGTAACACTCACTTCTTCTATTCATATTTTCTGAAATAATTTCGTTTTGCTACCCTATCCAGTCATAGGATAACAGAACACAACAAATACTCTCCTTTTCTAAACAAATCCTTCACAAGTGCGCTGAGGAAGTTTCAGTCGCTCCTAAATGGGAACACGGTTTCGGTTTGCTAATAAAAAAAATATGAATGATAAATACCTGACTGCCACCAAAAACAGCTGGAGTCCCTCTTCGGCTTTCTGGGTAGTTGCGTGCCAGAATCACTGCAGAGACTGCCTAACCGGTTCAGCTCACCCGGCTTAACAGTGCGCAGGTGAGCAGCAGTCAGGTAAACTTTTCAACCAGCTTCCAGACGACTACCTTCCGGTTAGCATGGTTGCATGAAAATTTGTGATTGGACGGGAAACGGTCCGTCACAACAGCTTTGGTCCATCTCTCTTCACTTCTGCAGCATCATGCCAATGTGCCACTTAGGAGATCAACATCATTTTCCCTTCAGTCCACACAAAATGGAGATGCCCACCCTCCCAAAAGTTTCAATGAGATCTCATAATCATTCTGTCGCTCGCTAGTATACTGAAAATATGATCAGCACACTGCGGATTGACAACCACTTCCCTTTCCCCCCTCAATCCTTTTCTTCACTAAACTTCCAAGCCTTGGTTTCTGATCTTTGCATTTCTTTGAAATGCACACATTCGCAAAAAATTGAGAGCCTTGTTAACTTTATGACTCCAAAAGCATGGTGGATACATCGCAAAGGAAAGAGTCTTTACTTACTTGTAAAAAAAGGGAAGACAATTACATCAAAATGTATTAAAATGGCTGGCACAGAATTTAAGATTTGCTAATTTGCAGATGATATATCTTTTATATTGGGGAAGGGACAGAAAGTCTTAACTCTCTTGTCAGTCGGGCGCCTGCTAGCGCCCAACCGGAATCACACAGCCAAAACGCTGAGCGCCTGCCAGCGCCCGGTAAAACACGTGGCAACAATGGGCACCGCCATGTTTCTCGTAGAAAAGGAAGTCTCGCGAGAACGTGATTTCCTTCTTCCTGTAGCCATTTTCTACCATCTGCAAAAAAAACCGCGAGTCGATGCGTGCCGTGGTTCTCGAGTTACGAATTTTTTTAAGTTTTGAAGTCAAAATGCGGTTTTTCACCATGGCTTACCTTGATTTCTGCCGTTCTATAATGAGATTTAGTGATGGAGATACTTTGATTTGTAGAATTTACGGCATAAGACTAATTGAAAGTGCTGGGTGATGAAGCTTAGAGTGACCTAGATTTCGACTGGGATGAGGTTCAAGGTATGATGAGCAACGATTCGGAAGAAAGTTCTGAAGAAGAAGATTTTTTTCCCCCCAAGTAAATGGCTCATGTGACATTCTTCAAACTTACAATATAGCACATATATATTCGTAGGAATTTTAAAAATTATTTTCATTTTATTCTTTCCTTTCCTCTCTTTTAAATTATTTTTTTTAATTGAGTAGCCATGTTCAAATTACGGAGTTACCTATCTTGCCGATGGTTTTCGGTGTTACTAAGCTCGGATAAGTGCATACTGAAGAGGGTTTAAGCTGTTTGAAAGGCTTAGCAAATTTGAAAATATATCAGAATCGAAACTGATTTATTTCAAAACATTCAATGCATGGTTAGGTAGCAAGAAAAACTCCTCAATTTGTATCTGGTAGATAAAAAGATGGGTTGGAATCCTCTTAAAGTTCAAAAGCTAGGGCTCTGGCATACTAATGATATCTGAGGAGTCACAGAAATAAACATGAAAGACAAGTTAATGGAGATAAACATCTGTTCAAAATATGGTTGCAAAGGAATGTCACACTAGTAGGTAGAGTGGCAGTAAAAAAAAATCTCTAAATCATCAAAACTCACTTATCTCTGGATACTGCTTCCTAACCCTCCAGATACACAGATCAAACAGAGAATGTGTGTTTTGAGTTTGAATGTGCACATATAGACGGAGGCACTGGCATTCCTGAGATTAAGATGTACATAGGAGCATTCAAAATAAAATTGGTTGAGAAGGTTATACTTAAAACCCCAAAGTGGATTCACACAATATGCGTCCAGAAATTAAATCTGTGCAAAGTTAAACCCAAACGTTTTGAATCTAATATATCCGACCATTTTTTGGAAAAACATTTTCTCAGCACATGTAAAATTTTGTAGCCAAACTGAACTAAAAGAGGGCATGAGCTACTGGCTAAACCAATTTTTCATAACAATCACCTTAAAACTGGAAATAAAGTTCTTTATTACAAAGACTGGGAACAGAGGGATATTACATCATTAAAGACCTTGTAGATAGTAACAAAGAATTCTTAAATTAAAGAGCTTTCTCACTTAAGATTGATACTAAGGTAATTTTTTTAAGAACATATGAGTGGTTTACAAACAATTAAAAGTACAACAGAACAACTTAATTTCTTAGAATATAAGAGTTGCTTACAAATACTGAAAAAGTACAAAAGAATTGTCAGTTACCACAATGTCCGAGACAACTGCACAAAGGCAATACATTCCTGAATCTCTGTACATAGAGGATCTAAAAGATAATATAATGTTCTATGTTAAAAAAAAGAGATGCTTAATGTCAAGCCTTCTGTGCACTGGGAAGAAAAACTAAATATACCAGCTGACTGAGAAAAAGTCAGAATATTGGAAATAAAGCTAAAATGATTTGAGGTGAAACTATATTACAGAATTTTAGTGACAAAAACTGTCTTATTAAGGAAAGTGGGAATAGTTACCAGTGATCTGTGCAGTTTTTGCCACCAGGAAAGGGGCACAACGCAACACTGTTCATACAACTGTGACTTTTCTCCTTCCTTGTGGATGGAACTACAACTTATTTTCAGGGAAAATTCTCTAGCTTTTCAAAGGCTGTCATTTAACGTTGAACTGATTCTCTTTGGCACTGAAGACAACACAAAAACAGGCAAATTTCTTGACCTTATAATTTTACTGGGAAAATTCTACAAATATAATGCAGAATGAACAAAACAAGATCCTTATTACAAACATTCTTGAAAGAAGTAAAAATAAGATATCAAATTGGAAAATATGCTCATAAACTGGAAATGAAACACCTTGAGTTGGGAAAGAAAGAAATGGTGTCAGTACACAACGTTATTAGAACACTGAATATTGGTTATTATGATCATGAACCGTAAATATAATTAACAAAGAAATATCATGATGTCAGTGATCATTATTAACATTCTGGTCTGGTAAAAGCAAAGGAGCACTCCACTCAGCAGATCTCTTTTGGATTGGGTTGGATAAGATTAGATTAAATTGGATTATATTAGACTGGACTGTATTGCGTTGGATTGGATCATATGTCTTGCACTGTATCATTGTTTTATTTCAAGACACAAATTTTTGTGGATGAGACTTACAGAAACGCCACAAATGTGTTGACTTTGCCCACTGTCCTCTTTGTGTGCACCTGTAGCTCAAATTGTTTGGGGGTAAAAAACAACAAGAAATGAGTCTTGGCCACTGCTCTTTAGTACCAATCACAACGCCCCCTGTCATACTAAACACAAACTATTCACTGTCACTTAGTTATGGGTGTTTAAAAAAACTCCAACAGATCTCAATCCCTGCCACCATGAACATGCACTATTCACTGTCACTTAGTGGTGGGTGTTTGAAAACTGCACTATTCACTGTCACTTAGAGATGGGTGTTCGAAAACTGCACTATTCACTCTCACTCAGTGATGGGTGTTTGAAAAAACTCCAACAGATGTCGATCCCTGCCACATTAAACACACACTATTTACTGTCATGTAGTTATGGATGTTTAAAAAAGCTCCAACAGATGTCAGTCTCTGTTGGTCTGTTTACTACAACTGAAAAATTTGTAGTTGTGGGTGTTTAAAAAAAAAAAACTTCAACAGATGTCGGTCTCTGTTGGTCTGTTTACTACGACTGAAAAATTTGTAGTTGTGGGTGTTTAAAAAAAACTCTAACAGATGTCAGTCTCTGTTGGTCTGTTTACTACGACTGAAAAATTTGTAGTTGTGGATGTTTAAAAAAACTCTAACAGATGTCAGTCTCTGTTGGTCTGTTTACTACGACTGAAAAATGTGTTGTTGTGGGTGTTTTTAAAAAAACTCTAACAGATGTCAGTCTCTGTTGGTCTGTTTACTACGACTGAAAATGTGTTGTTATGGATGTTTAAAAAAGCTCCAACAGATGTCAGTCTCTGTTGGTCTGTTTACTACGACTGAAAAATGTGTTGTTATGGATGTTTAAAAAAGCTTCAGCAGATGTCAGTCTCTGTTAGTTTGTTTACTACGACTGAAAAATGTGTTGTTATTGATGTTTTAAAAAGCTCCAACAGATGTCAGTCTCTGTTGGTCTGTTTACTATGACTGGAAAATGGGGAGTTTCTATTATACTCCCTGTTTGGCTAGTGTACTTACCATGTCAGACCATAGCATTCAACGGCAGTTAGTCAGCTCTGCCAGGCTGAAATTTTTGTGGCTGATGCAGTAATAAGACAGTCACGTGACGCTCACCCTACTTCCGCAAAAGGAAGAAAGCCGGTATCCGCTTCCTGTTCCTCATTCAGCGAGGCCTGTGCAAAAGGTAACCCCCGAGAACCTTGGCGCTACAGGGGAAGGTAGGTCAGGCTTTACAGTCTGACATGGTTAGTAGCCAAACAGGGAGCATAATACAAACTCCCCATTTTGGCGTCATATACTATACCATGTGAGACCATAGCAGAATTTAAAGGAATAGGAGGGCCGAGTGCCCTAGTGGTTTTCGGGGTTAACCGATATGGCTGCATTAGCCGTCACAAAGGAGATCCTTTTAGAACCATCAGCCCTGGTCATGCGGATGTCCCTTAAAATTTAAAATAAAGTTTATAAAGGGATTTTCCGACGCCAGTAGGGTGCGAACGTTCCCAGTAGTGTCTCAGACACCTAGAAGGGCACAGGTCCATGTCTCCCCCGCTCTCCCCTCTTCCTAACCACAGGGTTATGAGGATGAGCCTGGGTCTTTCCAGCCTTGGCTTCCTGATCACCTTGTGGAGGATTGTGAAGGGGGGAAAGGCGTATGCTATGAGGCTCAACCACGGAAGAGAGAGAGAGCATCAACTGCATACGCTTGGGGATCGGGCACGGGAGAGACACATAGTGGCGGACGATGTGTGTCCCACACTCCCGAGGCATGACTGTTCTCCAAGTGGGCTCCCCAGCCCAAGTTGGAGGCGTCTGTGTAGAGTTCAGGGGGGCTGAGTGGGAGGGAGATGGGAACCCCCAGGGAACAGTGTGGAAGGGTTGAGCCACTCCTCCATAGCCCAAAGGAACCAAGGCCCGAGGGGAATGGTCTGGTCCCATCGGTCGGAGGTCTGAGACCAATGACGGTGGAACTCCCCTTGGAGTTGGCGTTTGGGGACCCGGCCCCTGGGGAATGAGGGATGAGAGGGACTCCACCATCTCTAGGAGGGAGGCAAGGGTTCTGGCCAAGGTGTGGGATGCCCCGCGGAGGCGGGAGATGAAGTCCACTATGCGGGCGGACCTCTCCGGGGTCAGGGAGACCTGCAGGGAGATTGTGTCGAAACTCATGCCCAGAAAGGAGAACCGCTCTACTGGGGTTGAGTTCGCACTTTTGTTGGGGTTGGTGACAAACCCTAGTGTGGAACAAAGGCTCAGGAGGCTGGTGTAAGCTTGGCACTGGGCGCGGGAGGGAGCCAGGACGAGCCAGTTGTCCAGGTATACCAGGAGGCGAATGTCCTCCTGTCTGGCCAGGGAGGCCATCTCCTTGACAACATTCGTGAAGAGGAAGGGTGCGAGGGAGAGGCCCAAGGGGAGAGCCTTGAACTGGAACACCTGACCCTGCCAGATGAACCGGAGGTATCGTCTGTGGGATGGGTGTATCAGGATCTGAAAGTAAGCGTCCTTCAGATCTACACAGGTAGCCCAATCGAGGTGGTGGATGGAGCCTCTGATCCGAGTCGGAGTGTCCATCTTGAATTTGGTGGGTCTGAGGAACTTGTTGTGGGAGATAGGTCGAGTATGGGCCTCCATCCTCCTGAGGGGTTGGGGATCACGAAGAGGTGGGAATAAAATCCAGGGTTGGGATGGGAAATCTCCATGATGGCCCCTTTTTGGAGGAGTTCTTGGACTTCCAGGCGAAGCGTCTCTGCTTGGCCCGGGGAGGGTTCATTGGGGGATGGAGCAGGAGAGCGCATCAGGGGAGGGCGTTCGTGGGCCCAAGGTAGGCGAAACCCTTCCCTGTAAAACCGCCACTATCCAGGGGCTGAGGCCCGTACGTCTCCACTGATGGGCATGCCGGGATAGGCTGCCCGCCAGAGGGGCCGAGGGTCCGGGCTGGGGGGGGAGGCGAGAGGGTGGGAGGAGGGTTTAGCTGAGAAGGTTCTCCCTGATCCAGGTCTCTCGTGGTCCGGTGGATGACCCCAGTCACCTCCAGGGCCGTGTCTGTTGGCCGAACCGAAAATTCTGCTGGGGAGGTTTCGGTTTCGGCCTAGAAGGGATATTAGGGGGCTTGGCGGGCCATGCAGTGCGAGATGGTGACTGCCTGGGATAGGGCTTGGGCCTAGAGAAGGTGGGGGAGGAATGCAATGGGGGCCTAGCAGGGCATGGTGGTGGCCTGGCCGCAAATGACCCTGCCTGCTGCTTGTGTTCTTCGACTGATTGCGATATGACCGCAGTCGAATAGTCGCCGATGAGCGACTGGTTCTGCCCCGGGATGCACCGCAAGGCCACCTTAAGCGCTGGGAAGAGATTGGCCATGACAGCACGGCATCTCTACCGACCAATAGGCAACTGAGTGACTCCTGGCTGCGCTGTCCGCCGCAGCCGAAAGGTGATGCGAGATCCTGTTGACCAGGTATCGCATAAATGGGTCACTGAACAAGTGAGAGTCCATCTCCTGGTGTGTCTTAGAGCCTGAGTCCGAGGACACTGGGACGATGCCGTCCTCCTCAAGCCAGAGTTCCTCCTCCGCCCGCTGCAGCAGCATGTCTAGAAAGACATGTCCAGCAGTGGTGTTGTTAGGATCCCCAGTCTGGCTACTCGGTCCCACCCTTCAGGTTCTTCATGGAGATCATGCCGGAGGTAGGGGGGCCGGATGGGGAATAAGCCGACGTCTGCCGGGGAAATACCCATTTCCCTGGTCACAGGATTGTCAGAGAACAGGGAGGCGACTGAGGTCTTCTTGCGGTCCCCGAGGAGGGTGCCGACGGGGGCCGCATTAGCAGATGTCAGTCTCTGTTGGTCTGTTTACTACGACTGAAAAATGTGTGTTGTTATGGATGTTTAAAAAAAAGCTCCAACAGATGTCAGTCTCTGTTGGTCTGTTTACTACGACTGCAAAATGTGTTGTTATGGATGTTTAAAAAAGCTCCAACAGATGTCAGTCTCTGTTGGTCTGTTTACTACGACGACTGCAAAATGTGTCGTTATGGATGTTTAAAAAAGCTCCAACAGATGTCAGTCTCTGTTGGTCTGTTTACTACGACTGAAAAATGTGTTGTTATGGATGTTTAAAAAAGCTCCAACAGATGTCAGTCTCTGTTGGTCTGTTTACTACGACTGAAAAATGTGTTGTTATGGATGTTTTAAAAAAGCTCCAACAGATGTCAGTCTCTGCTACAACTGAAAAATGTGTTGTTATGGATGTTTAAAAAAGCTCCAACAGATGTCAGTCTCTATTGGTCTGTTTATTATGACTGAAAAATGTGTTGTTTATAGTGCCATGGTTTAAACAGACACAAGCAACTACAACAAAAAAAAAAAAAAAAAAATAAAAGAAACAGCTGCCAACCTTGAGCTGCTCCTTCTGTGTAAAGCCTTTGGTGCCTTTGCCAACAGAGGCCTGCCCAATGAACGACATCACCAGCACCAGGGGAGCATGCTGCTGCAGCATGCTGGTGATCTCTTGCACACTGTCACGATACTGTGAGAAAATCATCACCCGGTGGTCCGACCAGCTGAAACATCAACACACCACATGATACATGACTGCACACTGTCACCATACTGTGAGAAAATCATCACCCGGGTGGCCTGACCAGCTGAAACATCAACACACCACATGATACATGACTGCACACTGTCACCATACTGTGAGAAAATCATCACCCGGGTGGTCCGACCAGCTGAAACATCAACACACCACATGATACATGACTGCACGCTGTCACCATACCATGAGAAAATCATCAGCCGGGTGGCCTGACCAGCTGAAACATCAACACACCACATGATACATGACTGCACGCTGTCACCATACTGTGAGAAAATCATCACCCGGGTGGCCTGACCAGCTGAAACATCAACACACCACATGATACATGACTGCACGCTGTCACCATACTGTGAGAAAATCATCACCCGGGTGGCCTGACCAGCTGAAACATCAACACACCACATGATACATGACTGCACGCTGTCACCATTCTGTGAGAAAATCATCAGTCGGTGGCCTGACCAGCTGAAAATCAACACACCACATGATACATGACTGCACGCTGTCACCATACTGTGAGAAAATCATCACCCGGGTGGCCTGACCAGCTGAAACATCAACACACCACATGATACATGACTGCACGCTGTCACCATACTGTGAGAAAATCATCACCCGGGTGGCCTGACCAGCTGAAACGTCAACAGTCAGCACAATACATGATTGCAAGCCCACATGATACATGATTGCAAGCCATATGAGCATATTTTCTACAAACAAGTGTGTACAAAATATTCCAAATTTTTGTTAAAAGGGGGGGGGGGGGGGGGGGGGGGGGGGGAGAGGAAGAGAGTGTTTGTTTTGTTTTCACCTGCCATCACACTGCAGAGGCATCTTCCCTGTTGTAACTAAGGAGAAAGGTGGCACCAGCTGCCGTTGCGCAGACTCCCGGCTGGGAGGTCGTGGGTTCAAATCCCATCAGAAGTCATGTGGGTTTTTCTGCCCCGACCGGCTCCTACCCCAGAGTTGAGTTTGCTGCGGACTCAGTTGGGAAGACTGGGACCACACAGTCGAGTTTCATCCACTTAATGGATGCGTTTCTGAGAGTGTTGCTCAATTTCCTGACCAACACTGCAGGTGTCTGTATCTCTCGGGCCTGGTTGACGCCGGGATATATTATGAAAGGAAGCGTAGAGTAAAGCCCTGTCATGTAGTCTCAGACCGAAATGGAAATCCGTAGCATCATCTTAATCATCCTCATTCTCATCGATCAGCATAAAAAAAAAGTCTCAAATTCTGTGGTGGCCTTCATGCCCTGCTCTCATGGTGACCTCAATTTCGATGTCCTCTCCATATCTGTGGTCTTGGTTTGGTTCCGTCCGGGTCACTGGTATCGGCGGGTCATGGGGGCTGCCGTTGGACGGACGTGGTGGTGCCCTCCGGAGGGAGAGCTCACTCACGCCGGCTCCGCGACTAAGCAATTATTGTCGTCAGTAGGGGGCTTAGTAGGTGGTGTCCTGCGTATGTTAGATCAGAACAGGCGCCACTGAACACCACTGAAGTGACTCGGCAGCAGGGCAGTGTCTCCTCCGGTGGGTTGCCTCTTGACGACTTGACATTGGCTGCTCCCTGTGGATTGCCGGTGCCGGGGCTGTGGCGGGGCCAACCGGGCTGTGGCTGTGGACGGGGTGTTGGAATGAGCGGCGTGGGTGCACTGCCTCTGAGGTGGCGCAGAGGTTGGGACAGCAAAAAAAAAAGAAAAAAAAAAAAAGAAGAAAGGTGGCTGAGCGGTTAAGACGTTCACCTGCCAATCCAACGTGAGAAGTGTGTGGTTCGAGCCCTGCCTTTCTTGCCCTGTCTTTGCCAGTTTGAATGACAAATCGAACTGAACATCAAATCCATCGGATGGGGACTATAAGCGAGTCAGACCCGTGTGCCTTCCTGGCCCCCTGCACACGTTAAGACCCCACGGCAGTTGAAAATCAAAAACAGCAGGGGGGCTCCCCACTGCCCTGGCAAAATCGATGTAGACTGAAGATAGCCGCCTGGTATTTCTTACCAAGCCACAACAATTGTCACTTACTGTTATTGTGTGCCATTGTGTACCGGTGAAAATGGATGACATGTATAAACATCGCATGCATCCTATGTGAGAAACTGAGGAGGATAAATGAGATAAATGAAAATGAGTGACTGATACTTGAATGGTACAGGAAACGACTGAATGAGCGCCAGTAGGCTGCTCTTCGGCCGGATCTACCTGGGTAGGCAGCCCGTTGAGTGAGTGAGGTAGTGTGTTTATTGTAAAGCGCTTTGATTTTGGTCTGTGACCCGAGGATAAGCGCTATATAAATACCCAATATTATAATATAACTAACTGATCTTGTATGAACTATGGGAAAATATCCTTTACAATACACCCTGTTGTAACTAACTGATGTTGTATGAACTATGGGAAAATATCCTTTCCAATACACCCTGTTGTAACTAACTGATGTTGTATGAACTATGGGAAAATAGGTCCTTTCCAATACACCCTGTTGTAACTAACTGATCTTGTATCAACCTTGGGAAAATAGGTCCTTTCCAGTACACCCTGTTGTAACTAACTGATCTTGTATCAACTATGGGAAAACAGGTCCTTTCCAATACAAATTACTTTCAAACCTGATTATCAGCATACTTTATCTCAAGCTCATGTTCTCTCGTCAATTTCTTTATTTTTTTCTTGATCTCTCAGGGCATATATTTTTGAAAAAAAAAAAAAACAGACACTGCCACACAATTTCAAGCGCAGAAGTTAGCAAGAGCTGCTGTTCTTGGGTCACCACATGGTTACACTCTGCCAGTGCAATTACTACTCAAAAACTTGGTCTCTGGAGTTTTTTTTCAACACTGTTTTTCTCTAGTTCATCTTGTTTTCACCAAATGTGTACAAAATAAGACAAAATCGTAGGTTAAATAGGTCCACATTCACAATCATCAACACCCATGTCACCTGAGCAACTGTAACATTCAGTCATCATCACCCAAGTCATTTGAACCACTGCAACATCCACCGTTGTCATCATCTAGTTCTGACCATCTTAAACGTTTACAATCAGGGTGATGACCCTGGTTACCTCATGACACAGTCAGTCATCATCACTGAAGTCCCATGACCGGCTGAAATGTTCTGTCATCACCACTTAGGTCATCTAACTAATGAAACAGTCATCACCACCATTTAGGTCATCTAACCGACGATACAGTCATCACCACCATTTAGGTCATCTAACCGACGATACAGTCATCACCACCATTTAGGTCATCTAACCGACGATACAGTCATCACCACCATTTAGGTCATCTAACCGACGATACAGTCATCACCACCATTTAGGTCATCTAACCGACGATACAGTCATCATCATTTAGGTCATCTAAACCGGTGTGAAACAGTCATCATCATTTAGGTCATCTAACCGGTGAAACAGCCCTCATCATTTAGGTCACCTAACTGATGAAATAGTCATCGTCACCAAGCTCACCTCACTGAAGAAACATTCAGTCATCATCACTTAGGTCACCTAACCGATGAAACAGTCATCATCACTGAGGTCATCTAACCAATGAAACATTCAGTCATCATCACTTTGGTGATCCTTAGGTGAAACAGTGAGTCAGTCATCATTATTTAGGTCACCTAACTGATGAAATAGTCATCATCACTAAGGTCACCTAACCGATGAAACAGTCATCATCACCAAGCTAACCTCACTGATGAAAAATTCAGTCATCATCACTTAGGTCATCTAACCGATGAAACAGTCAGTCATCATCATTTAGATCACCTAACTGATTAATTTTTTTTTTTTTTTTTCCTTTTTTCTTTTTTTTTTCTGTCCCAACCTCTGTGCCACCTCAGAGGCAGTGCACCCACGCCGCTCATTCCGACACCCCGTCCACAACCACAAGCCCCCGGTCGGCCCCGCCGTAGCCCTGGCACCAGCAATCCACAAGGAGCAGTCAATGTCAAGTCGTCAAGAGGCAACCCACCGGAAGAGATACTGCACTGCTGCCGAGTCACTTCAGTGGTGTTCAGTGGCGGATGTTCTGATCTAACATACGCAGGACACCACCTACTAAGCCCCCTACTGACGACAATAATTGCTTAGTCGCGGAGCCGCGCGTGAGTGAGCTCTCCCTCCGGAGGGCGACACCACGTCCGTCCAACGACAGCCCCCATGGACTCGCCGACACCGGTGACCCCGACGGAACCAAACCAAGACCACAGACGTGGAGAGAATATGGAAATTGAGGTCACCATGAGAGCAGGGCATGAAGGGCCACAGAACTTGGGATTTTTTTTTTTTTTTTTTTTTTTAAAATGCTGATCGATGAGAATGAGGATGATTAAGATGATGCTACAGATTTCCATTTCGGTCTGAGACTACATGACAGGGCTGTACTCTACGCTTCCTTTCATAATATATCCCGGCGTCAACCAGGCCCGAGAGATACAGACACCTGCAGTGTTGGTCAGGAAATTTGAGCAACACTCTCAGAAACGCATCCATTAAGTGGATGAAACTTGACTGTGTGGTCCCAGTCTCCCCAGCTGAGCCCGCAGCAAACTCAACTCTGGGTAGGAGCCGGTCGGGGCTTAAAAACCCACATGACTTCTGATGGGATTTGAACCCACGACCTCCCAGCCGGGAGTCTGCGCGACGCTAAACCTTCGCCACGGCGGCTGGTTCTGATGAAATAGTTAGTCATCATCACTAAAGTCACCTAACTGATGAAATAGTCATCATCACCAAGGTCACCTAACCGATGAAACAGCCATCATCACTAAGGTCACCTAACCGATGAAATAGTCATCATCACCAGGTCACCTAACCGATGAAATAGTCATCATCACTAAAGTCACCTAACCGATGAAATAGTCATCATCATCAAGGTCACCTAACCGATGAAACAGTCAGTCATCATCACCAAGTTCACCTCATGATGAAGCATTCAGTCATCATCACTGAGGTCATCTAACCGATGAAACAGTCAGTCATCATCATTTAGGTCACCTAACTGATGAAATTGTTAGTCATCATTACTAAGGTCACCTAACCGATGAAATAGTCATCATCACCAAGCTCACCTCACTGATGAAACATTCAGTCATCATCACTTAGGTCACCTAACCGATGAAACAGTCATCATCACTGAGGTCATCTAACCGATGAAACATTCAGTCATCATCACTTAGGTGATCCAACCGATAAAACAGTCATCATCACTAAGGTCACCTAACCAATGAAATATTTAGTCATCATCACCGAGCTCACCTCACTGATGAAGCATTCAGTCATCATCACCAAGGTCACCTAACTGATGAAACAGTCATCATCACTGAGGTCATCTAACTGATGAAACAGTCAGTCATCATCATTTAGGTCACCTAACCGATGAAATATTTAGTCATCATCACGAAGCTCACCTCACTGATGAAGCATTCAGTCATCCTAATTCAAGTCATCAGACAAGATAAAATAATCTTCATCCTCAAGGTCACATGATCATATGAAATATTCAGTTATCATCACTTACGTCACCTAACTGATTAAACATTTAGTCGTCATCATCACCCAGGTCACCTGACCAATGAAACATTCAGTTATCATCACTTACATCACCTAACCAATCAAACATTCAGTTGTCATCATCACCCAGGTCACCTGACTGATGAAACATTCAGTTATCATCACTTATGTCACCTAACCAATCCAAACATGTAGTCGTCCTCATCACCCAGGTCACCTGACTGATGAAACATTCAGTCACCATCCTCCAGGTCACTAAACCAAGTAATGCTGATGCCATGACATTACCACCGCCGTTGACACCATGACATTACCACTGCCGTTGACACCATGACATTACCACTGTCGTTGACACCATGACATTACCACCATCGTTGATGCCATGACATTACCACTGCCGTTGACACCATGACATTACCACCATCGTTGACGCCATGACATTACCACCACCGTTGACGCCATGACATTACCCACCGCCGTTGACACCATGACATTACCACCGCCGTTGACACCATGACATTACCACCGCCGTTGACACCATGACATTACCACTGCTGTTGACGCCATGACATTACCACCGTCGTTGACGCATGACATTACCACCATCGTTGACGCCATGACATTACCACAATCGTTGACGTCATGACATTACCACCGTCGTTGACGCATGACATTACCACCATCGTTGATGCCATGACATTACCACCGTCGTTGACGCCATGACATTACCACAATCGTTGACATCATGACATTACCACCGTCGTTGACGCCATGACATTACCACCATCGTTGATGCCATGACATTACCACCGTTGTTGACGCCATGACATTACCACCACCGTTGATGCCATGACATTACCACTGCTGTTGACACCATGACATTACCACCGCCCTTGATGCCATGACATTACTACCACCGTTGATGCCATGACATTACCACCGTCGTTGATGCCATGACATTACCACTGCCGTTGACGCCATGACATTACCACCATCATTGACGCCATGACATTACCACCATCGTTGACGCCATGACATTACCACCGCCCTTGATGCCATGACATTACCACCGCCGTTGACACATGACATTACCACCGTCGTTGACACCATGACATTACCACCATCGTTGACGCCATGACATTACCACCATCATTGACGCCATGACATTACCACCATCGTTGACGCCATGACATTACCACCACCGCCGTTGACACCATGACATTACCACCGCCGTTGACACCATGACATTACCACCGCCGTTGACACCATGACATTACCACTGCCGTTGACGCCATGACATTACCACCGTCGTTGACACCATGACATTACCACCATCGTTGACGCCATGACATTACCACCGCCGTTGACACCATGACATTACCACCGCCGTTGACACCATGACATTACCACCGCCGTTGACACCATGACATTACCACCATCGTTGACGCCATGACATTACCACCGTCGTTGACACCATGACATTACCACCATCGTTGACGCCATGACATTACCACCGTCGTTGATGCCATGACATTACCACCGCCGTTGATGCCATGACATTACCACCGCCGTTGACACCATGACATTACCACCATCGTTGATGCCATGACATTACCACCATCGTTGACGCCATGACATTACCACCATCGTTGACGCCATGACATTACCACCATCGTTGATGCCATGACATTGCCACCATCGTTGACGCCATGACATTACCACCATCGTTGACGCCATGACATTACCACCATCGTTGACGCCATGACATTACCACCATCGTTGACACCATGACATTACCACCATCGTTGATGCCATGACATTACCACCGTCGTTGATGCCATGACATTACCACTGCCGTTGACGCCATGACATTACCACTGCTGTTGACACACCATGACATTACCACCGTTGTTGACACCATGACATTACCACCATCGTTGATGCCATGACATTACCACCGTCGTTGATGCCATGACATTACCACTGCTGTTGACGCCATGACATTACCACTGCCGTTGACGCCATGACATTACCACTGCCGTTGACGCCATGACATTACCACTGCCGTTGACGCCATGACATTACCACCCCCGTTGACGCCATGACATTACCGTTGTTGACGTCATGACATTACTACCACCGTTGATGCCATGACATTACCACTGCCGTTGACACCATGACATTACCACTGCCGTTGACACCATGACATTACCACTGCCGTTGACACCATGACATTACCACCACCGTTTTACAAATTTAGGAAACCTTTCATTTTCATAAAGGTACAACTCTGTAATTCCCCCCCCATTACCGACACAAAATCAAACAGATACATCAAAGTTATGTGTGCATTTCTAGTCGTCCAAGAATAGCACATCTAACAATCACTCTACCTTATCACACCTGTCATTGCAGTTTTCATCAGTGTCATTCTCTTGATCAACCAAAGTCCATTTTCACTCACAACCTCAACAACAAAAAAAAGTTCTCATGACTACAGCTTCAATATGACCATTACCCAGGACACTTAGCAAAATTGTGTTTAAAAAAAACAACTCTGAATGCCCAAGCCATTTCAACAGATTCCACATGCATGCATAGGTATGTTTGTTTGTGTGTTTAATTCATATTCTAAAGATATGGTGGCAGCCTACAGGCTGATAGGGCATAGGAGAAACATTCCAATTCAAATAGTCATTTTCATGTTCTTGATAGTAATCAGATTATAACAACTGAGTACTGTATTTGTATTAAGACCGCTCTCTTATGAGAACGAGCAATCTGAGAATATCATAACGTAAAATTTTTAAAAAAAAGGTTTATAAAAACCTTTTGGTGGCAGTTGAATCCCTTGGAGTAGGAGAGGAAACTGACGTTTCAAGCCATAGGCCCGTTGTCAAAGTGAAGAGAAGAAGACAGTGTAGACAGGAAAGCCCATGTGAGAATTGGGTGAGAACATCTCATTTAACTATTAAGTCAGAATCATGACGTAACTTTCTAATTTCTTATATTCCTTTCAGCCCTTTCTTTCATAAAACCAAGCACCCATCGATGTCACCACAAATTCATCTGGGCAAACTTATATCTGAAACGGATGACAAGACAGAACTGCGAAAGACCAGAGAATATATAAGATATATCTTTTCAAATAAATAAAACAGGCAGGAACTGAGCTAGAGCCATACCAGCCTGGAACTGCTGAAAATGCTCCAGCACGATGGCCTCCAGCTTCACCAGCTTGGGGTGGCCAGCCAGAAAAGCCGGCTTGTTCTCTGAAGGGCCACTGCATGAACACACACACACACCACTAGCAACATAATGCTCCCCACAAGCATCCATATGGCATGATCCTATTGTTAACAATTTGACACTGAGAGCTGTGGACTATAGGATATTCTCCTCTTTGCTTTATGTTAATTTGTTACTAGGAGCTGTGGACTATAGGATGTTCTCTCTGCTTTATGTTAACAATTTGTTACTAAGAGCTGTGGACTATAGGATGTTCTCTCTGCTTTATGTTAACAATTTATCACTAAGAGCTGTGGACTATAGGATTTTCTCCTCTCTGCTTTATGTTAACAAATTGTTCTCTAAGGGCTGTGTGGCTACAGGATGTTTTCTCTGCTTTATGTTAACAATGTGTCACTAAGAGCTGTGGACTATAGGATGTTCTCTCTGCTTTATGTTAACAATTTATCACTAAGAGCTGTGGACTATAGGATTTTCTCCTCTCTGCTTTATGTTAACAATTTGTTCTCTAAGGGCTGTGGGCTACAAGATGTTCTCTCCGTTTCATGTTAACAATGTGTCACTAAGAGCTGTGGACTATAGGATGTTCTCCTCTCTGCTTTATCATCCAAGGGGTAAGAGTCACAACTTTTTCTAGGTCTGGTACTTATCAGAATACTTCACATCTCACTGCAGTTCTTGCAAAGATGTACATATACTGTCTTTTGGAAATACGGTCGCAATGTATTTGATGTATACATATGTATAGGTTAAATCATACTTCCATCAAAAAACAAAGCCAATCTTCACAAGCACACTATCATGGCTCAAATGTTATAACCCACTCACAAAAAGTACATCATGGAAGGAACTACCTGTCTACAGTATGACAACTTAAATCAAAATAAATTCATTTAAAATATGAATAGATTTCTTAAAGAAGAAGAAGAAAATCAAAACTGGGCTGGAATTTTCTGGTCAAAACCTCCATGACATCATTAAAGTCTGCGTTTTTCATCAGCTCTGTGCGCGTGCGTCCAGATGCCTTGGTTCCACTGACTATGCTTTCAAGGAAGTTGTACAATGAACGCAGGCCATGCAGCTGTAGTAACTCATAGCCATGGTAAAGGCTCATTGCCAGTGCCAAGTCTCCTTCCACTACGCCATACTGACTTCTCTCTGTGTGGGACAGAAAGGTAAAAATCCCATATCTTCATTTGACTCATCCAAGCTGCAGCACACATGACTGTACTTTTTTAATTATGAAGAGACACTAAATTACAGCTTTTGGCACTCTTTCATATCTCAATCTGATGTAGTGCTGCTTTAAATTATTCTTCACACCTTCGCAGCTGAACAGACTACAGGTGTGAACATCATCAGATATCTGTAGGATGTTCTCAACTGACAGTTTTCCAAATAATCTCAGCCACGGGGCAATGTGACAACATTTCATAACAGATATGCTGTTGCATTTGCACAGCCATTGTCTCCTACCTACCTGTCAAAAGACAAAAAAGGACATTAATTCACAACATATTGTAAAATGCATACCACAAAAACCAAAAACTGCATTTACATGACCACTCTGAACACGTATTACAAAAAAAAAGAAACCAATTTTATATTTACATGACCACTTTGAACACATATTACAAAAAAAAAAGAAAAACAAACAAACAAACATATAAACAATAGTAAAAATGTGTTTTTAAATCTTGAACTTCCAAATAAAGCCCAGCCAACAAATGGTCCAAAAGCTATGACTAAAAGAAAATAGGATGGTTCTTTTTATCTATTTTTATGCAACAACAATTTTTATCTATTTTATCAAGACCCAAATATCATTTTGCTATACGTACAGGTAGGGATTGTGGGGGGTTCTGTCTGAAGGCATCCCTGGCCTTCAGGATGTGGTATTTGCCCAGTCTGCTGACCTCCCGATTGTACAACACACACCTTGGCGAAACCAGGCGCGTCACCACCACCTGAAGCACCTGAACTTGCCACAAACATCCACTAGTATCAGTTCAGTGCCACTTCTACCTAACACAAAGAAAACTTGCCACAAACATCCACTAGTATCAGTTCAGTGCCACTTCTACCTAACACAAAGAAAACTTGCCACAAACATCCTCTAGCGTCAGGTCAGTGCCACTTCTATCTAACACAAAGAAAACTTGCCACAATCATCCTCTAGCGTCAGGTCAGTGCCACTTCTACCTAACACAAAGAAAACTTGCCACAAACATCCTCTAGCGTCAGGTCAGTGCCACTTCTACCTAACACAAAGAAAACTTGCCACAATCATCCTCTAGCGTCAGGTCAGTGCCACTTCTACCTAACACAAAGAAAACTTGCCACAAACATCCTCTAGCGTCAGGTCAGTGCAGTGCCACTTCTACCTAACACAAAGAAACAATAAAAAATAACTTTTTTTTTAACTGAAAGGCAGTGATAAAACTGAGCAAAAAAAAAAAAAAAAAAAAAATGGAGAGAAAATGGGAAGAGGGGCTTGTGTGAACGGGGGAGCAAAGGAAAGGGAGTCATGTAATTTCTGCTTCCCACCATCGTTTTTTTTTCTCTCTACCAATTGATCTGCTAACTAAACAAATCACTTCATATTTGCTTTGCATCAGCAACAAGACAGTTTCTCAACACCAATCTGCTTTAGTCAAATAACACTAGTTACATTGTATTCTCATAGCATCTTGAACAGATCATGAGTAAAAATTTGCTTTAGGCAAATAACACTAGTTACATTGTATTCTCATAGCATCTTGAACAGATCATGAGTAAAAATTTGTTTTAGCCAAATAACACTGTTACCTTCTATTCCCACAGCATCAGATGACAATGTACAGGTTATGAGTTATTAAGCTAGAGTCAATATCAAACCACCTCTATTACGGCGGTGGTTTTCTAAAATCTCAAAAAAAGTAACTCAAATCATGTGAAGGCAGTACATTATTACTGTTATTATTATGAGTATTTATATAGCACCTATCCTCGGCTAGAGACCAAGCTCTAAGCCCTTTACAATCCACACTCATTTACACCATGGGCTGCCTACCTGAGTAGTGCCGACTGAAGAGCTGCCAGCTGGCATTTTCATTCAGTCGTTTCCCATGTCATCCAGTCAATATCGTTCACTTAATTTCCTTGCTTCCTTCATTCTTTCCATTTCTCATGCAGTATGCATGCAATGTGTAATGTGTCATCCATACCAACGGCCAAACTGGCCTCTTCCGAAAGTCGGTGGTGGGGACTTTATGTGTATGCAAGATATTATGCAAGCGTTCACACACAGAACCTCGGTTTATAGTCATTCGAAGGACTCTATGGGAAATGGAGTCAGAAATAATGTTTACTCCGAGGGAAAAATCCCCCTGTACCAAAACGGCCTGGCTGAGATTCCAACCAGCAACCCCGGGATCATCAAGATTATGAGTGCGCTGCTCTACCACTGAGCTATTCTGGCCCCCTAATACATGTTACTTTGATATGTCTGTTAACAAAATGAAATTCTGTGATTAAAGGACAAAAGTTTTAATAATCGTATCAACCCATTTCAGCATACATTCAGCATTCAATTTTTTTGGTCTGTTAGGCATTCAAGGTGCTTACCTGAGTGTACCTGGTTTTGATTCCCATTAGCTCTTCCCCCAAGGGCACCACAATCTTGTCCACAGTGCGTTCATGTGTGTAGGGCTTGATATCTGGAGAGTCTTCTGATCTCAGCTCTATATGAGAAATCAGGAGGTTGCTGACAACCTTTTGTATAGCCTGTCAACAGATTATAAAGAGAGAGAGAGAGAGAGAGAGAGAGAGAGAGAAAGAGAGAGAGAGAGAGAGAGAGAGAGAGAGAGAGAGAGAGAAAGAGAGAGAGAGAGAGAGAGAAAAAAAAGCCACATGTCAAGATCACCCTTACTGCATTACAATCTCCAAAACCTTTGTATTCCATGCATGACATTGAACCTATCCCCCTCTGTTTGTGTTTCATCTGTCTTGCCAGGTCAGAGGCAACCCCCACCTGCTCTGTTCATGGTCATACTCAGGATCCTTCTGCTACAGCCTATGCACCTGCACTCTGCTTAAGGCTGTTCATTCAGTCACATCATGAGGCCATGGACCATTGGATACCGTTTGACAGTGGCTGGATCTCTGCTGAAGTTCGTACTAACAAGATACATGCACATCAGTGCCTAGTTAGGACTGTAACTGCTTCCTTGTGAAGGCAGACACTGAGAGCATCACTTAACAGTACAGTGTTGCAGTCGTTGTTCTTAGTCATTCATCAATGGTACAAATATTCAGTTACCATACTTTGGACAACTAAGCACTTTGAGCAGTTGTGCTTGTGTTGACACAGACTTTGACCATGATTACATGCTGTGTATAAAAGCTGGCAAACACTGGTGGGTACAAAAACTGAGTTTGCAATTGATAGGGCATTTCACAACATGTGATGCCATGGTAATGATTGGAGAAAAGCACATTGTCTTGTTGTCTGGATATTGGAGGAATCTCCCACATAGTTTAATCACATAATTTTCGCATACACACACAAAAAGTTTGCATGTACACTTTCTATCACTGTATTCCCTTGCTCAGTGCTGCAGATTGCTTAGAAATGAGGTGTGGTATCTTTGAAACACAAAATATCAAAGGGTAAGGCTAAGGGAAAGGGAAAAAAATACTGTGCATAACGTCATTTTTCAGAAATCTCATCAGGTACTGATCATTGGCTGTGGAGGTACATGGGCTGGACAGAATTGCGTTAACTCCAAAGGCTCACAAAAACATTCTTTTTTCTTTTTTCTCCCACAAGCCACAAAAATATCAGCTAACGACTCATTAACAACAAAAAACACTCACATGATCAAGCCAGTTGGCCTGGACTTAGCACAGAATGACTGTGTCTGGCATCATGAGAGTTATGTTCCCTTTGAAAGCCTTCATACTTGTTGCAAGTCATACTCGTCTCAGAGTGAAAATATCCATGAAGGCTACATAAACGAATGATCAGCATAGGAAACACTGATTTCAGTTTAATCTGTGCCACTGAAAATTCTTAAAAGAGAGGTATGATTATCCCTTAGTTTTCTACAGAAGGGTATGAATACACCTAGCTCTTCGATGGATCTGATACCCTGTGTAATCTATTATGTGTTCACACACACACACACACACACACACACACACACATGCACACATATTCATGTCAAAACAATGACACGTCTGCTCCTTCTCCCAAAAACTATAAGTCAGCATGCTCAGAAAATGGACTTTAAACTTTGTGTACTAGTCAATGGCTCTGGCAAAAGCAATTTTCTCAATTCTCAGAGTAAATCAATAATTATAATGAAGAGCAAAAATCAAATCAAATAATCAACTATCAAAAAAATCTTTGCCCTTGATAAAAATGATCAGCAAACAGTACCTTAATGTCATTGCCAGGAGTCGCACTCAGAGCCAGCACACGAAACTGTCTAGTGTATTTCACCAATTCTCGCACCACCTGCACACAAACACCTGGATTATCAAGTCTGAGTTTGCAATGCATTTCTTTTATTGCTCTACCAATGTTTGTCAGTTCATTATTTGACAGATCATATTCATGTTCAACTTCGATTAAAAATAGTAGTTGTGCAATTTGTTGTTTCCAAATCATTATGATATTCCATAACTTCTATAGCTCTGGGTAACTATATTTGTTTTCAAATCAAATCAAAACACACAGACATACATACTAGGTTCACTTGTGCAAATAATGCATACAAAAACACAGTGTTAGCAGTGTTTGATATTTCATAGCTTATATGCAACATGATGTGTGGATGGATAAGGAGGGAAGAGGGGAGTAGGAGATGGGGAAGAGAGTGAGGTGACACACATCAACTTCAACACCAGCTCATTGGGTTCCTCTCTCTTTTATTTCACATCATGGTTGGACCGAACCATCCATACCAATCATCGACCTCAGGACAGTATGTGCTATACACTATGGCTCCTTGGGTTTCACCTGTTAGGCCTACACCCCGCCCAACAACAGCACTTGCCCTTCAGCCCTTTACATTTACAAACACCTGACTAACAGAACCAGCATCACAGCCTTCACCACACTCTGCTTAATGAAGAAATGATCTCAGAGCCAGAATGCTGGGAGTGTATAGGCCTTCCACCCTCTTTCAACAAGATCTTTTGAGAAAGTCTTTTGTGGCCTAAATCACAATGGAACACTAGAAGCGTCTAAAGTGCCTAAGATCTGGCTTCGCAGGGCTGCTCTTAAACAGACAATCCCCCACGGCCCGACAACCAATGGGGCCGACCGCCATGTGAGAGTGGCTGGGTCTGGAGAAGTGCAGAGGAAACAGACCATTCAGACTTCATACCTAGGGCAAATACAGCAAAGACTCCCACCTGAGGAATTTGTTTTGTTTTGTTTTGTTTTTTTTTGCTGTCCTGATCTCCACCTCAGAGGCAATGCACCCACGCCGCTCATTCCAACACCCCATCCACAGCTACAGCCTGGTCAGCAGCCCCGCCGCAGCCCCGCACCGGCAATTCACAGGGAGCAGTCAATGTCAAGTAGTCAAGAGGCAACTCACCAGAGGAGACACTGCACTGCTGCCGAGTCACTTTGGTGGTGTTCAGTGGTGCCTGTTCTGATCTAACATACGCAGAACACCACCTACTAAGCCCCCTACTGATGACAATTGCTTAGTCGTGGAGCCGGCGTAAGTGAGCTCTCCCTCCGGAGGGCGCCACCACGTCCCTCCAATGACAACCCCCATGGACTCACCGATACCGGTGACCCCGACGGAACCAAACCAGGCCACAGACATGGAGAGGAAATCGAAACTGAGGTCACCATGAGAGCAGGGCATGAAGGGCCACAGAATTTGAGACTTTTTTAAAAGATGCTGATCGATGAGAATGAGGATGATTAAGATGATGCTACGGATTTCCATTTCGGTCTGAGACTACATGACAGGGCTGTACTCTACGCTTCCTTTCTTCATTTTATCCCGGCATCAACCAGGCTCGAGAGATACAGACATCTGCAGTGTTGGTCAAGAAATTTGAGCAACATTCTCAGAAACGCATCCATTTAGTGGATGAAACTCGACTGTGTGGTCCCAGTCTTCCCAACTGAGTCCGCAGCAAACTCAACTCTGGGTAGGAGCCAGTCGGGGTAGAAAAACCCACATGCCTCTGATGGGATTCGAACCCATGACCTCCCAGCCGGGAGTCCGCAATGCTGACCACTTCACCATGGCGGTTGGTCCACTGAGGATATTTACCTCTCTAAAATCTCACGTCCACCTCAGCAAAGTGAACACCAACCACGGCTCCACAGTTTTCTGGGGCTGTCCCCCAAGCCTATACTTACTCTTCCAGGCCAAACCGTCCAGACCAGCCATGGTCAAAGAGAGGCTCAAAACCTCCTCAGCAAAAGCGACACCAATTATGATGTGGCTGAAGTCCAATGGCTGTCTCTTCAGAACCAGTTTGCCCAGACCAGCCGTAGTCAAACTGTCTGCTGAGTGTGACCAGCCTCTCAACTGGCATTCCAAACTATTTGCTAGGTTACCCCTCACTGTGATTCTATCCCACGTTTGAGTGGTTAACCACTACAAACTCTCTGTTCTCAAAGGTTGGGCAGAATCGTATCCTTCACATATAGTTCTGGGTAACTATATTTGTTTTCAAATCAAAACACACAGACATACATACTAGGTTCATTTGTGCAAATAACGCACACAAAAACACAGTGTTAGTAGTGTTTGATATTCCATAATTTCTATAGTTCTGGATAACTATATTTGTTTTCAAAATAAAAAACACAGACATACATACTAGGCTCATTTGTGCAAATAGCGCACACAGAAACGCATTATTAGTAGTGTTTGCAGGCTGTTCAGTCACTGTGCACCACCAAATCTGTGATCCATGCACAAAGAAATAATTCATACAGCATTTGTGAAGCAACACACATTAAAGTATGGTTTCTTCTTCACCCATCTACAGGACTGAACCAATCATTCATAACAAAACTAAGCAATGAATATTAATCATTCAACTTTACTGCTAATTTCCACGTCATTATTTTTCTTCTACTTCTCCCTCAACTCCGTATGAGTCACTGGGACAGCACACTGAAGAACAGTTTACCAGGTTTCTCCACTTCTGTCGGTGGTGCCTAAATTCTGCAATAATGTTAAGTCCATCATTTTTTCCCCATCTTCCCCTCCATCTCCCTCCCTCCACAGTTACCTGGAAAACGTTTTTTTTTTTTTTTTTTTTTTTTTTGTGCAAGATCACACAATCACATTACATGGCCATACCAATGTAGTTTACACTTCTTCACTATGTCATATGAACACCATCACATTGTCCACACTGCCTTCTTTACACTTCTTCACTGTGTCATACAAAACATCACCACACTGTCCACACTGCCTTCTTTATACTTCTTCACTATGTCATACAAACACCATCACACTGTCCCACACTGCGTTCTTTACACTTCTTCACTATGTCATACAAACACCATCACACTGTCCACACTGCCTTCTTTACACTTCTTCACTATGTCATACAAACAACATCACACTGTCCACACTGCCTTCTTTACACTTTTTTCACTACGTCATACAAACAAACAAACACCATCACACTGTCCACACTGCCTCCTTTACACTTCTTCACTATGTCATACAAACAAATAAACACCATCACACTGTCCACACTGCCTTCTTTTTACACTTCTTCACTATGTCATACAAACACCATCACACTGTCCACACTGTGTTCTTTACACTTCTTCACTATGTCATACAAATGCCATCACACTGTGCACACTGCCTTCTTTACACACTTCTTCACTATGTCATACAAACAACATCACACTGTCCACACTGCCTTCTTTACACTTCTTCACTATGTCATACAAACAAACAAACACCATCACACTGTCCCACACTGCGTTCTTTACACTTCTTCACTATGTCATACAGACAAACAAACACCATCACACTGTCCACACTGCCTTCTTTATACTTCTTCACTATGTTATACACAACAAACACCATCACACTGTCCACACTGCCTTCTTTACACTTCTTCACTATGTCATACAAACACCATCACACTGTCCACACTGCCTTCTTTACACTTTTTCACTGTGTCATACAAACGCCATCACACTGTCCACACTGCCTTCTTTACACTTCTTCACTATGTTATACAAACACCATCACACTGTCCACACTGCCTTCTTTACACTTCTTCACTATGTCATACAAACAACATCACACTGTCCACACTGCGTTCTTTACACTTCTTCACTATGTCATACAAGCACCATCACACACACTGTCCACACTGCCTTCTTTACACTTCTTCACTATGTCATACAAACAAACACACACCATCACACTGTCCACACTGCATTCTTTACACTTCTTCACTATGTCATACAAAACACCATCACACTGTCCACACTGCGTTCTTTACACTTCTTCACTATGTCATACAAACACCATCACACTGTCCACACTGCCTTCTTTATACTTCTTCACTATGTCATACAAACAACATCACACTGTCCACACTGCCTTCTTTATACTTCTTCACTATGTCATACAAACAAACATCATCACACTGTCCACACTGCCTTCTTTACACTTCTTCACTATGTCATATACAAACACCATCACACTGTCCACACTGTGTTCTTTACACTTCTTCACTATGTTATACAAACAAACAAACACCATCACACTGTCCACACTGCCTTCTTTATTTATACTCTTCACTATGTCATACAAACACCAACACACTGTCCACACTGCGTTCTTTACACTTCTTCACTATGTTATACAAACACCATCACACTGTCCACACTGCCTTCTTCACACTTGTTCACTATGTCATACAAACACAATCACACTGTCCACACTGCCTTCTTACACTTCTTCACTATGTCATACAAACGCCATCACACTGTCCACACTGCCTTCTTTACACTTCTTCACTATGTCATACAAACACCATCACACTGTCCACACTGCCTTCTTTCAGGTCCTCACCTGACAGTATGCATGGTTGCCTTGGGCTTTATGGGCCTCATCCACAACAACAGCTTTAATGGCTCCAGCCATGCACGTTCCACGACTCAAGTCATGATCATCACCTGTGGCGTGAGGAAAAATACTCGCCGATCTTGCCAAGCCTTCTTGCGGTCAGTGGGGTTCATGCTCCCTGTTAGACAAAGTGCCGAATTTCAGCCCTTCAGTGGGGTTCACGCTCCCTGTTAGACAAAGTGCCGACTTTCAGCCCTTCAGTGGGGTTCACGCTCCCTGTTAGACAAAGTGCCGACTTTCAGCCCTTCAGTGGGTTCATGCTCCCTGTTAGACAAAGTGCCGACTTTCAGCCCTTCAGTGGGGTTCACGCTCCCTGTTAGTCAAAGTGCTGACTTTCAGCCCTGCTGATCTTCTGAACAAAACTTCAAAAGGAAAGAATTATATTTAGGCAGTTTCATAGTTTGGAGGTTTGGGCACAATTGTCAATGTTTTCAATGATCCACACTACCAGTATCAACAAGTATGTTGTGAGGTTTGTTAGGGGATCCTTGATGTGGCTCCCAAATTTAACATGTGGGGAGAATACACTTTTCTCTCTTTAACTGAATTATTAAAACAGTATCTCCCTGCATTTCCACATCAGCATGTATCTGGTTCTTCACATTGAAAACAGAAGAATAACAAAAACATAACAACAACAAGAAGAATATGAATAATAACATTAATAATAATGCTAACAATAATGATTAACTTTTAGCCTACGGCGCGCATGGTTCCGTGCACTGCTCATAGCTCTGCTGACTACAGCATGCACAATGCTGAGCGCTGCCTGAAAGCTCCATTGTCTACAGAGTGCACAGGTCCGTGCGTTCCTATTTCGAAAAAATTCTACTATTCAAACTGTAACGGTCTAAGAAAAATAACTCCCGCCAGAAGTTAGCAGAGGGTTCCTCGTAGCCTGACGAGCCCTAGTTTTCAAGTTCAACCAAAGTTCACGTTCGCTATCTGCAGCTGAGACAACGAACCCCATGCTGGGTTTTTTTCCGACCGACTTTCTGGCACTGGGCCTTTTGTCTGCTTGAGTCTAGTCAAAATGCCAGCTCAGCGCCAGCAAATCATTTCTTTAGAACAAGTTACTGTTTCAATGTATTCAAGGCGGTTCCGACAACGAAGGAGAGTCAACTGACAGTGGAGATGATTGGGAAGATCTAGTATGTCTATTTGAAAATGTTCTTGATTACAATGACAAATGAACCGATTCATCCGATTCAGTAATACACACACACACAGGCGCTTGACTTGCAAAAATCTCTCTACCCCCAAAATTCTGTTGAATTGTTTAAAAATGGATAATAACTCATTGAGAAAAGTACCATAACCGTAACTGTATTAGGTGAGTGCTTTTTTGTATCAATTTGTCTGCATGCCATTACTAAACACTGATCGTCAAACTCTGCACTTGTTTTTATTTTCTGTGTGTTTTGGTTACTTCATTTATCTGTGCGTTGTCTCAACGCAGGATCTTTTACTTCAGAGTTTTGAAAGCACATTCATCTAAAGTAAAAGTCCTTGATTTCTTCTTTTCCGACATCCCAAACATAATGTTAACACGGACCAAACATAACACGTAAAATAAATTCCAAAAATGCCAAAATCGCTACATAGGCAGTGACTGAGTGGCTGTGTGTGGGAGGGAGGAAAACTCATGCTGCACGCGTAGCAGGGATAGTGTTAACACAACAGGTTAACATCTTGAATATTTTGTGTGTGAAAAATAAAGGAACAGATCTATCACTTCTTTGCCTGTACATTTTATAAACACTTTTTTTTTTCCAGTGAGACAGCACTCTGCTGAGTTCATGCTGACAAAAATCGAGGCACAGTTTGTGTGTGAGTGAGTGTGTATGCAGGGAAGGGGTGGAAGAGGATGAGAGTGGGAGAGTTGGGGGTTGGGGAGGGAAGAGGGGAGACAAGTGAAAAAGACAGGAGGGAAGTGTGAACAGTCTGCTCTACAGCTGACTTGGAAGTCACCCTTTTCACCACAACGCAGTCAAAAACTGAATTGAAACAGTGGTTACCCAGCAGACGACACAGTCAAAAAATGAATTGAAACAGTGGTTACCCAGCAGACTAAGTGGAGACAGCATTTCCACTGCCTGTCAGCAGGATTAGTTGTCCAAGACAATCAGACGGGCAGGTATTTCAAGCCCTGCTCTCTATTTTTTGTTCTTCTGTGAACCAAACCACCTGGGGCATGTATCCACAGTCACAACCGTGCACTTTACAAAGTTGCACTCCCCTCCCTCCCCTTTGTCCACTATTCTAACCCCTGCCTCTTTCATACACATCTCCCCATTTGCTGCCCATTCACCCCCAGTTTCTTACATACGAACGCACGCACACATGCATGCATGCACGCACACACACACACACACACACACACACAGTGAGTAGCAGTATAGGCTGCGGAAATGGGAAATGTCTAGCCTTCATTTATCTGTTATACTGTGGAAGTAGAAATGTCTAGCTTGAAATTACTTGTAATACTGTGGAAGTAGAAATGTCTAGCCTTCATTTACCTGTTATATGAATGTAATAAAAGGTGTTTTGTCCCAGACAATTTAGAGCTGGGGCCAAAATAACTAGAACACTAGTAGCGAGGTTGTGCGTGCGGGGTAAAGGTGTACACGTTTGTCGAAAAGAATCTGAGCTTCATTTTTATTTGCTCTGTGTATTTAATAGTTTTTTATAAGTCGTATCATCTGAAACAAAAACAGTGAAAAGTGTGTACTGTGTGCAATGATTTAAATGCCTTTAAAAAAAAATTCACTTGGATTACACATATTGAATACCTCAGGCTTTCTCTACATCTGTTCAAAGTAAGAGCGAAGTTTTATGCCCCTTTTCTTCCTCATTTGCTGTTGTCATACTAACCAAACAAACGTAAACTAGATTGTGTTCTCCTACATTTTACTTATGTTCTTTCTGTACAAAAGCATTGCTATTTTACCAAAATGTATTTTAATTCTATGCTCATTACAAAGTTCGCACTTTACCCTTTCCGTTGATATATAACAATTGCTTGTTAGGTTTATATTAGGAGACATAAAATGAATTAAAAAGTGCGAAAATCGCACGTCTGCAACGGTTGTATGCACGTGCGGTGCATGCGCATGCAGGGAAGCAGCGTTGCTCTGCCACGCTCGCCTGGAAAGTATTAACATTTTTTTTTCAACCTTAGTTTCCTTTCGCAGTGGGTATACGTGTTTGTCTGATTTGGAGTGACAGAGAGTACAGATAGCAGGCACACATACAAGCATCAATACACATTCTTTATTCTGTCTATCTGGGACTTTCTTTACAATGAAAGTAGAAATGTCTAGCCTTCATTTATCTGTTATATGAAAGTAGAAATGTCTAACCTTCATTTATCTGTTATAATAGTAGAAATGTCTAACCTTCTTTATCTGTTACTGTGGAGGTAGAAATGTCTAGCCTTATATTTACCTGTTATACTATGGAAGTAGAAATGTCTAGCCTTAATTAACCTGTTATACTGTGGAAGTACAAATGTCTAGCCTTCATTTACCTGTAGTGTTATATTGTGGAAGTAGAAATGTCTGGCCTTAATCAACCTGTTATACTGTGGAAGTAGAAATGTCTAGCCTTAATTAACCTGTTATACTGTGGAAGTAGAAATGTCTAGCCTTAATAACCTGTTATACTGTGGAAGTAGAAATGTCTAGCCTTCATTTACCTGTTATACTGTGGAAGTGGAAATGCCTAGCCTTCATTTACCTGTGTATACTGTGGAAGTAGAATGGCTAGCCTTAATTTACCTGTTATACTGTGGAAGTAGAAATGTCTAGCCTTCATTTACCTATTATACTGTAGAAGTAGAAGCTTTCATTTACCTGTCATTTCAGCCGTGTCCTGGCGAGGGATGCCCATGATGTTGTAGCAGGCTTCAATCTGCTGAGCCACTAGCGGTTTGGTAGGAGCCATGAACACCACCTTGCCCTCTGGGAACCAGCGATAATAGTTGTACATGATCACAGCAGCAATGAATGTTTTGCCCAGACCTGTGGGAAGTGTGACCAAAGTGTTTTTGACCAAAGCTTGGCGCACAATGTTCAACTGATACTCTCTCTCCGGGTAGTTTGTTGGGTAAATCCACAGCCGACCGGCACACCTATCGTAACCTTGGACTTCTGCAGTTATTCCATCACCAGCATCCCACTGTGATAAACAATTGTTTCTGTCAATGCCGTGTTCAGCATCTTGGTCTTCGATGCCAAAGGAAACGTTACCATCATCGAGAACATCTTGATTACTCTGTAGGGCGGATGGTGATCCTGTCTCTGTACCATCAGTGTTCCTGTTCTGGTACTGAGCAAGGCTTTCTTCCAACGCAAGCGCCAGTTCTTGATCTTCACCATCACTGTCTAGAAGCACAATTTCATCTGTGGGATCTTCTTTCCCTTGCCTGGATTCTTTTGACAGGTGCTCTCGTTTTGCGTCAGCTCTGTTTAGGCCCTTAGCCTGTTGACATTTACCACCCCAGCTCTGGAACAAAGTGGCTTGCTTGGGATTGTTCATTCTTAATAAAGTCTGAATCTCTTTGATGAATATTGGACTGTTGGGACTTGCTCAGCAGCATCATTTAAGCATTGACCTTGAGGATATTGTCATGGTAAGACCTGTGTCACAGAGAGGAAAAAAAAAGACATCATTTAATCCCCGTCTCCACTCTATGTCTTATTAAATACTGATCATTTACCTGTGTGTGTGTATGTGTGTGTGTGTGTGTGTGTGCGTGTGTGCGTGCGTGCATGTGTGCAGCTTGCGTGCGTGTGTGTCCATGTGTATATGCATGTGCTGGATCACATAAGCATGCCAGCATTTATGCATGCGTGTGTGGGTAAGTGTCACTTTGAGAGACAGACAGACAAATAGGCAGACAGACAGACTGACAGAGAAGAACAAAGACTACAGTGTGTTATATGCAATGTATGCTGATAGACTTCAATCTCTTCACAAGCATCAAGATAACTAGACTTAGCATTTCCTATATACTTCAGCCGTACTACAATTAATTTTTAACGAATTCTTTGAAACAAAGACTTCATTGTGATGACAAATATGACTGCACTGCATTTTATCCTTGGACTCTGAAGTTGACTAAATAGTTGAACTTTGAAGCTTACACCACAACTTATATCATTATCAGTAAACGTGATAAGCAGCTGCAGCTGGTCTAAGTTCTGTTTTCTACTTCCCTCACTATGCCCCTCTCTCTGAGTCAGCCTGTGTGATGATATTGTGACAGCTCTATGTGATCCTGGCCATGCAGACTGCTGCCAAGACAGATACTCCTGAAGGATATGGCTATAAAACAGAAACCAGGTCAAGGGTCTGACCCACCATGCAGGCTGAAGACCCTGAAGTTCTCAGCCTGGAGTTCCCTTGCTGACAGTCCTCTAGGAAGGTGCCTGATGGAGAAGCTTGTTATGGCCACAAAGGACTTCCTACCTCTAGGTAAGCTGGAAAGGTAGCCATGACCAATACAGCAGGTTGTTTCTGAATAGTTAACAACAAAGTACTTTCACAGTGATTCTGAAAACCCTCCACAATTTTTAAAAGACAAAACTGACCAAAAAAATCATCCGTTTTAATAGTGGACTAGAAGAGGAGGCCAAAGGAGTAGCCAGCTAATAATATTGCTACCACCATCTGATCCTTGAGCAAAACCAAATCTTTGACAATGTTACTCCAGCCCAAAGGAATGTTCAGCTGTCCACATGATGCATCCTTACCAGACAACTGAGCACATGCACTAACTATAAGGCCACCAACTCCAAGCCAGTATCCAAGTCTCAAGAATCTTAGTGTCAGACTCTGCAAGGATCTGAAGTGTAGACCACATACAGAGTGTACTGCCAACAGAGGAAACCACTCTTGAGCTTCATCGAGAGGAATATCAAGGTCTCCAATGAACCTAAAGCAGATTACCAATGAGAGATTGCCAGTCCCTAAAAGGATCTCTGCCGAATGGATGAGTGCAACACCCTTGAAAAGGAGCAGCATGAAGCACCTGGCTGGCCATTGTACCACTGCAGCATGAAGCACCTGGCTGGCCATTGTACCAGTGCAGCATGAAGCACCTGGCAGCATGAAGCACATGGCTGGCCACTGTACCACTGCAGCATGAAGCACCTGGCTGGCCATTGTACCACTGCAGCATGAAGCACCAGGCAGCATGAAGCACGTGGCTGGCCATTGTACCAGTGCAGCATGAAGCACGTGGCTGGCCATTGTACCAGTGCAGCATGAAGCACCTGGCTGGCCATTGTACCACTGCAGCATGAAGCACCGGGCAACCAGCCGCTGTGGCGAAGTGCTTAGCGTCACGGACTCCCGGCTGGGAGTCGTGGGTTCGAATCCCATCAGAGGCATGTGGGTTTTTCTGCCCTGACTGGCTCCTACCCAGAGTTGAGTTTGCTGCACACTCAGTTGGGAAGACTGGGACCACACAGTCGAGTTTCATCCACTTAATGAATGCGTTTCTGAGAGTGTTGCTCAAATTTCTTGACCAACACTGCAGGTGTCTGTATCTCTCGGGCCTGGTTGACGCCGGGATATGTTATGAAAAGAAGAGTGGAGTACAGCCCTGTCATGTAGTCTCAGACCGAAATGGAAATCTGTAGCATCATCTTAATCATCCTCATTCTCATCGATCAGCATTAAAAAAAAAATGTCTAAAATTCTGTGGCCCTTCATGCCCTGCTCTCATGGTGACCTCAGTTTCGATGTCCTCTCCACGTCTGTGGCCTTGGTTTGGTTCCGTCGGGGTCACTGGTATCGGCGACTCCATGGGGGCTGTCGTTGGACGGATGTGGTGTCGCCCTCCGCAGGGAGAGCTCACTCGCGTCGGCTCCACGACTAAGCAATTATTGTCGTCAGTAGGGGGCTTAGTAGGTGGTGTCCTGCATATGTTAGATCAGAACAGGCACCACTGAACACCACCGAAGTGACTCGGCAGCAGTGCAGTGTCTTCTCCGGTGGGTTGCCTCTTGACGACTTGATATTGAGTGCTCCCTGTGGATAGTCGGTGCCGGGGCTGTGGCGGGGCTGACCAGGCTGTGCTGTGGACGGGATGTCAGAATGAGCGGTGTGTGTGCACTGCCTCTGAGGTTGCGCAGAGGTTGGGACAACAACAACAACAACAAAAATGAAGCACCTGGCAGCATGAAACATGTAGCTGGCCATTGTACCAGTGCAGCATGAAGCACTTGGCAGCATGAAGCACGTGGCTGGCCATTGTACCTGTGCAGCATGAAGCACCTGGTAGCATGAAGCATGTGGCAGCATGGAGCACGTGGCTGGCCATTGTTACCTGTGCAGCATGAAGCACCTGGCAGCATGAAGCACGTGGCTGACCATTGTACCAGTGCAGCATGAAGCACCTGGCAGCATGAAGCACCTGGCTGGCCACTGTACCTCTGCAGCATGAAGCACCTGGCAGCATGAAGCACGTGGCTGACCATTGTACCAGTGCAGCATGAAGCACTTGGCAGCATGAGGGCACATGGCTGGCCATTGTACCAATGCAGCATGAAGCATCTGGAAGCATGAAGCACGTGGCTGGCCATTGTACCGCTGCAGCATGAAGCGCCTAGCTGGCCACTGTACCGCTGCAGCATGAAGCACCTGGCAGCATGAAGCACATGGCTGGCCATTGTACCGCTGCAGCAGGAAGCACCTGGCAGCATGAAGCACCTGGCTGGCCATTGTACCGCTGCAGCATGAAGCACATGGAAGCATGAAGCACCTGGCTGGCCATTGTACCAGTGCAGCATGAAGCACCTGGCTGGCCATTGTACCAGTGCAGCATGAAGCACATGGAAGCATGAAGCACTTGGGTGGCCATTGTACCAGTGCAGCATGAACCACCTGGCTGGCCATTGTACCGCTGCAGCATGAAGCACCTGGCAGCATGAAGCACCTGGCTGGCCATTGTACCGCTGTAGCTGGAAGCACCTGGCAGCATGAAGCACCTGGCTGGCCATTGTACCGCTGCAGAAGGAAGCACCTGGCTGGCCATTGTACCACTACAGCATGAAACACCTGGCTGGCCATTGTACCAGTGCAGCATGAAGCACCTCGCTGGCCATTGTACCACTGCAGCATGAAGCACCTGGCTGGCCATTGTACCAGTGCAGCATGAAGCACGTGGCAGCATGAAGCATGTGGCTGGCCATTGTACCACTGCAGCAGGAAGCACCTGGCAGCATGAAGCACCTGGCTGGCCATTGTACCACTGCAGCATGAAGCACCTGTCAGCATGAAGCACCTGGCTGGCCATTGTACCAGTGCAGCATGAAGCACCTGGCTGGCCATTGTACCAGTGCAGCATGAAGCACCTGGCAACATGAAGCACCTGGATGGCCGTTGTACCGCTGCAGCATGAAGCACCTGGCTGGCCATTGTAGCACTGCAGCATGAAGCACCTGGCTGGCCATTGTACCGCTGCAGCATGAAGCACCTGGCAGCATGAAACACCTGGCTGGCCATTGTACCAGTGCAGCATGAAGCACGTGGCAGCATGAAGCACCTGGATGGCCATTGTACCAGTGCAGCATGAAGCACCTGGCAGCATGAAGCACCTGGCTGGCCATTGTTTAACAGTGCAGCATGACGCACATGGCAGCATGAAGCACCTGGCTGGCCACTGTACCACTGCAGCATGAAAGCACCTGGCTGGCCATTGTACCAGTGCAGCATGAAGCACCTGGCAGCATGAAGCACGTGGCTGGCCATTGTACCAGTGCAGCATGAAGCACCTGGCTGGCCATTGTGTACCAGTGCAGCATGAAGCACGTGGCTGGCCATTGTACCAGTGCATCATGAAGCACCTGGCTGGCCATTGTACCGCGCTGCAGCATGAAGCACCTGGCTGGCCATTGTACCGCTGCAGCATGAAGCACCTGGCAGCATGAAGCACCTGGCTGGCCATTGTACCAGTGCAGCATGAAGCACCTGGCTGGCCATTGTACCACTGCAGCATGAGCATGAAGCACGTGGCAGCAGTGCAATGAAGCACCTGGCTGGCCACTGTACCAGTGCAGCATGAAGCACCTGGCTGGCCCATTGTACCAGTGCAGCATGAAGCACGTGGCAGCATGAAGCACGTGGCTGGCCACTGTACCAGTGCAGCATGAAACACCTGGCAGCATGAAGCATGTGGCTGGCCACTGCACCACTGCAGCATGAAGCACCTGGCAGCATGAAGCACCTGGCTGGCCATTGTACCAGTGCAGCATGAAGCACCTGGCTGGCCATTGTACCACTGCAGCATGAAGCACGTGGCAGCATGAAGCATGTGGCTGGCCACTACCAGTGCAGTATGAAAGCACGTGGCAGCATGAAGCATGTGGCTGGCCACTGTACCAGTGCAGCATAAAGCACCTGGCAGCATGTGGCTGGCCACTGTACCAGTGCAGCAGGAAGCACCTGGCAGCATGAAGCACCTGGCTGGCCATTGTACCAGTGCAGCATGAAGCACCTGGCAGCATGAAGCACATGGCTGGCCATTGTACCAGTGCAGCATGAAGCACCTGGCAGCATGAAGCACCTGGCTGGCCATTGTACCGCTGCAGCATGAAGCACCTGGCTGGCCATTGTACCAGTTTCACCAGACATCCAGTGTAACAGAGAAACTCCAGATGCTGATCCAGTCTATCTCCATTACAAGCAGAAACAAGGCTCACTGCTTTTGTTACATGAATTTTACCACTGGCTGATATTCATCTGCGTAAAGCATCTCCCAGCTTCCAGTCACCAGAGACACAGCATCCACCAGTCCTATCTACTGTCCACAATACTCCATCTCTAGTAATTCACATAAATTTTAGACAATAAATCAAGGAATTTCAATCTCTCTCCATATGTTCTATCCTGCATCCCACCAACAAGCGTCGTGATCCTTCTCTGTAGTGCTTCAATGTAACCAACAGACTGCTTTTTTCCAGTCTAAATATGGTCATATGTAATACACTTAAACAGTCAAACAATTGTGTCATTGTCCAAGTAAGGAAATGCTTTTTTTCTTACATATAACTGCAAAATCGTATGTCCGTTACACTTCAAAGCCTTGTAGAAGTAACTCAGAATCTTTGCTTGAGGCATCTTTTTGATAGTACA
>JADBJO010009746.1:60000-69526 GCA_016801955.1 Conus betulinus
CTGAAATGGGACCTCAGGATAGGCCTACATCTTATATGCTAACACTGATGGAAAACATTTAACTCTAATTTCTCTTCAAACAAATGAGATGGAAAACTCAAACGTTGTATTATCATCACTGTCAGAGTCTGATTTTGCTTGTTTGTTCCAGAGGAAAATATCAATTTCTGTATGTTTTTTCTCTATGGTGAGAGGCAAAGATCTGAAACCATAAGCAATTCAATGCAGTGCTGTCTTTTTAGACAATGGAGAGTCTCAGTGTGCATTCCTAAACTAGAGTCGGAACTAAAACCAGTAAAAGACATAATAACATCTGGCTTAATCACTGTAGCCGGGTGCTAAAAGTGTATATTTCTTGGTCACCTGTCATAGATGAGATATTTTGTTCGTGAGTTATCTTCCCCCTTACCTCCCTTGGTGGTTCTTCTTCTTCCTTCACAGTGACCACAATCAACTTGATGATTATTCTGTCACTTATGCAGGGGTCCGAACAGAAGACAAAAAAAAAAAAAAAAAAAAAAAAAAAAAAACCCTGAGCATGACTTTTAATGGAAACGGGAGGCCCTTGACACAAAGGCGTCGATGGTCTTGGCCTCTACAACATCCTGGGGCAGCTCGTTCCAGTGCTTAATGGTACGAGGAAGGAACGCCTGCTGTCTGTACTGCGTTCTGCACTGCGGAATAGTGAACTGTTGATCATGACCGCGGCGTTGGTGCGGAGGTGCAGGGCGCAGGCTGGCTTTGATGCCTTCTGTGCTGACCAGATCATTATGTATCTTGTATAGCATGGATAGGCGTGCTGTACGTCGTCTGTCCTGGAGCTGGGTCACTTCAGTTCTTCAAGCATGGCAGAGGGGCTGGAGGTGTTGTGGCAGCGCCTCATCATGAAATGGGCTGCCCTGCGTTGCACCGCTTCAAGCTTACTGATGTTCTGCTCTGTGTGTGGATCCCAGATGCTGCTGGCGTACTCCAGGATGGGTCGCACAAAGGGCTTGTAGGCCATTTCCTTGATCTTCCTGGAGCTAACTTTGATGTTACAACGCAGAAAGCCTAGGGTCTTGTTTGCTTTGTTGCACAGGTGGTTGATGTGCATGCCCCAGCTGAGATCGGTGCAGATGGTGACGCCTAGATATTTGGCGCTGGTGACGGTCTCCAGGATATGGTCGTGCAGACAGTAATCAAAGCGGAGGGGTTTCCTGCTGCGGGTCACAGGCAGAGTGGTGCACTTTCCAGGATGAAAGTCCATGTCCCATCTTCTCCCACGCAGCAAACTGGTTGAGGTCTTGTTGTAGATGGGCCTGGGCTGTTCGAGAAGTGACCATGTTGTAGACTGCTGTGTCATCCGCAAACAGGCGTGACCTCGTAGTCAGGGTATCAGGCAGATCATTTATACAGATCAAGAACAGACAAGGCCCCAAAACTGAGCCTTGTGGGACTCTGGACCTGACTGGGACGAAGTCAGAATGCTCTCTGCTGATGATCACCGCCTGCTTTCTGTCTCTCAGGAAGTCGGCTACCCAGGTGTTGATCTCTCCTCAAACACCGTAGTAGTTGAGCTTGTGAGACAGGAGGCTATGGTTGACCTTATCGAAGGCCTTGGCAAAGTCCAACACCAAGATGTCGGTCTGCTTCTCACTCTCCATGTTCTCAAAACTCGTTGGTGAAGTCAAGGAGTTGGGGTCTCGCAAGATCTTCTCATGCGGAAACCATGCTGTTGGTTACAGAGGATGCTGTGGTGCTTGAGATGGTTGATGATGGTGCTGGTCAGGATGTGCTCCAGCACTTTACAGCATACACTCGTCAGAGAGACTGGTCTGTAGTTTGCCAGGTTATACTGCTCTCTTTTCTTGAACACTGGCGTAACATGGGCAGTTTTCCAATCAGCTGGTAGGATGCCGGTATTGACTGAAGACTGGAAGATGATGGTAAGAGCTGGTGCCAGTTCATTTGCCAGCTCCTTCAGGATCCTAGGGCTGATGTGGTCGGGTCACGGTGCTTTTCCAGGTTTCAGGTTGCTGATGAGCTTCTTCACCCAGTGGACATTGATGTCAACCTTGTCTAGGGTTGAAAGTCTCTGAGTGGAAGTCTGCATTTTTCCTAAAATTCCTCTTGTGAGTAGGTCTGGCCGCTGCCGAATACAGACTGGAACTGGCGGTTCAAGATGCCTGCCTGTGCTTTTGGGTCAGACACCAACCTGCCTTCTACCTTCAGTGGCGCGCGACACCGGCGTTGGACGACTTCAGGTGTTTTATGTACGACCAGAAGCGCTTGTTCTTGGCTGCTTGCTTGGAGTCTGCTTCGTCGAAGGTGTCATCGAGGTAGGACCAGTATGCTCATCGTAGTTGGTGCTGGACCTCTCTTCAGAGTTGCTTGTGCTGCTGTTTCAGGTCTTGTGTCCCTCGCTTGCGCAGCTTCTTGAAGATGCGATCTCCTCTGTTGATGAGTCGGTGTAGGGCTGGGGTGATCCAGGGCTGGCTTTCCTTGACACGGACCTGCTTATTGGGGATGAATTGCTTGACAGTTGCATGAAGAGTCTCTGAAGTAAACCCACAGCTCTTCTGTAGTAGCAGTGTCCATCTCTTCCTCTTCCAAGGTGTTGGTGAGGTCAGTCATAGACTTCTGGAGACCCTCCCAGTCCGCCTTATTATACAATGGAATGGTGCGAGGCACCTGTTTCCTCTTCTGAATATGAACCACCACCTAACAGTAGACTGCCGCGTGGTCAGACAGCCCAGGGAGGACTTCCACTCATGGAATCAGCTGTGGGTTGTTGGTGATGATTAAGTCCAGGATGTTTCCCTCTCTGGTAGGTTCTACCACCAGTTGCTCAAGGTTATAATAGTTCAGAATGCTGATGAAGTCGCAGTGCAGTCTAGGGTATACAGGCTTGGGTTTACGGGCCATCAGTTTCCAATCCCAACTGGGAAAATTAAGGTCACCACCGATAAGGAGATGGCGTTGGAAATCAGTGTGGCCTGCTCCAGTGACGCGTTGAATTGGATCAGGCTGGCTTTATCTCCGTCGTCTGGTCTGTAGTATGTGCAGACATACAGGTACCTTCTAGCTTGGAGCTTCAGCCTCACCCAAACCAGCTCACAATCTACCTGCAACTTGCTGACTTCATAACTCTCGATGGATGCATGCACCGCAACCAGGACGCCACCTCCTGACCGGTTCCTGTCCTTGCGGTACAACTTGTAGGTATCAGGGAAGATCTCTAAGTCACTGATGGCGGAGTCAAGCAAGTTTCTGTGCCAATAACAATAATTATCAGGGCGCACACTGTCTAAAAGGCTGAGAATGTCTGGTTTCTTTCCTGGGGCAGAGTGAAAGTTGACGTTAATCAGGCTCAATGGTCTTCTTTTCCACCTGTCTTGCTGGCTTACGCGTGATAGTGTGGAGGAATGCAGGGGACGTTGTATATGGGTTTCAGTCTGGGTAGTGCAATTTTCTGACACATCTGGCAGGGAGGGGATGGATGAAACTGAGAGTTCAACACCATGTAGATCAAGGACAGTCTGACTATTAGGATTCCCACAAATGGCACTGTAGTGACGCACAGTTTCTGGGCACATAGGCGAGCTCAACGGAAGTGCACCTTGCGTGAGAAGTGTTCACTGACAGGTAAACAAGCAGACAAACTCCGGCAGTACAACACGGGAGCTTGAAGAGAGCGGACTTGTTAACTTATTGTTGGTTTAGGGAGTTCAACACTCAGCCTAGAGGAGAGAGAGCAGACTGGCTAACTTGTAGTTAGGTAGGGAGCTCAACACTCGGCTTTGAGTGTACTATAGTGTCGTACTACAGTGACAGTAACACTAGTGACAGACCAGTGCTAGGACCTCCAGGTTATAGGAGACAGTTTTGCCCTAGCACTGCGACAGTACAGCCGTAAACGGTTACAACAGCTAGGACGGTTCTGACAGTACCACTGCTGGCCTGGAAGTGGACACTGACAGAAAGACAGTGCATCAGCTGCTACCCTCTGATGCAAGTGAACTGCTTGGACAGAGTGTGTCGCAGACTGGCCTAGAAGACAGTGACTAGACTAGACCTTACTTGGTAGCTCATGCCAGTGAAGGGCTTAGGAAAGAATCCTGACGAAGCCCCCAAGCCAGTGTGCACTGACCAGGATAGGTAGAGTGTGTGTGTGTGAGTGCAGCAGTGCTGAGTATATAAACGAACTTCTCTTGAGTGTAGGGAAAACACTTCAGCACAATACCAAGGAACCTTCTCCCCAAGATCTTCATGATGTTGATAGTGTTGGGTGTCAATACTCTGACAGTAGGCAGTACGACACGGGAGCTTGAAGGGTGCGGTCGTGTTAACTTGTAGTTAGCTAACACTCGGCCTTGAGGAGAGAGCGGACTAGTTAACTTGTAGTTAGCTAGGGAGCTTAGTACTCGGCCTTGAGTGTACTACAGTGTCGTACTAGTGACAGTATCACTAGTGACAGACCAGTGTTAGGGCCTCCAGGTTATAGGAGACAGTTTTGCCCTAGCACTGCGACAGTATAGCCGTAGACGGTTACAACGGCTAGGACGCTTCTGACAGTACCATTGCTGGGCCCGGAGGTGGACACTGACAGAAAGACAGTGCATCAGCTGCTGACCCTCTGACACGGGCGAACGGCCTGGACAGAGTGTGTCGCAGACTGGCCTAGAAGACAGTGACTAGACCAGACCTTACTTGGTAGCTCATGCCAGTGAAGGGCTTGGGACAGAATCCTGACGAAGCCCCCAAGCCAGAGTCTGGACTGACCAGGTAAGGTAGAGTGTGTGTGTGTGTGTGAGTGCAGAAGTGTTGAGTATATAAACGAACTTCTCTTGAGTGTAGGGAAAACACTTCATTGGTGTCAGAAGTGGGATATACTTAGCACTTTCAGTTAGTACAACCCTTGCTGTAAGTTAACAACAAACAGAAGTTGTTAATAGTGTTGGGTGTTGGTTGTGTTGTACACAGACCAGGTACTAATTGTACTCCACACTAGCACTTTCCAGCTGCTCCATTAGAAAAAGGGGGAAAGATTTATTCAGTAGACCATAGGGCTGAATGTAACACAGCCTCTGGATTGAGCAGTGCAGCTTGTGTGTTCAGGAAAAAAAAAAAAAAAAAGGGGAGTATTACATTGTCCATGATGATGTCCATTCCTTGTGGCAAACCCAGTGACGACCTGCTCGAACTGATTGATTTCGGAACGCAGCAGGGGGCCATGGGAGATTTAATAGAGCCCCAAAATGGCCGCCGCATTGGGGGGAAGAAGAAGAAAAGAGTACTCCCTTGCCTGCATGGGATGGGCAGCAGTCCATGGATGATTGCTGGTCCTCTCTTCACTCGGAGGCAAGCAAAAGCTCAAGTCAAGTTGCTGAACCCAGTGATACCAGTTCCCTGCTCACCGAGCTGCCACCAGTTCCAGCTCATCCACCAATTTTGTGGACAACCTGGCTGAGTTGGAAGTGGGCTCTCCTGGGTCTGCTGAAAAATTGGAACCCCTTCCCTCCAGAATGGTGAGAAAGCAATCACCAGGAAGGAGCGAGTCTTTTAGACTTAATTACTCAGATCGAGGACATGGGCAGTCGCGGAGGTTTACGTCTTCGTCAAGGTCAGCCTCTAGCAGACAGCGTTGCCACAGATTTGGGTCAGAGTCTCTGACATGGGAGCACAAGCAGAGTCTGAAGCAGTCAAGTCCTGAAGCAAGATCACAGGGACGACAGCACAGACACCATGGAGGGGACTTTAGACCAACAGATTCCGGGTATTTTTTCCCCATACTCGAGTAGGTCTAGGTCACCAGCACCGACTGATCACAGGTGTCGAGATTTTGCTGGAGATCATGACCAAGATCATAGAGATGGGGAGGGGTGCCTGTATAGTGGCAGGAGGCATGACGGACGAACACGGGGGCCCCGTTGAGCTCTCCCCTGCCCTCGAGAGTAACTTGGAGCAGGAACCAAAGGTCTAGGTCACACAGGAACAGGTTTTTACTGCCATGACCACCATGACTGACTGCACTGAGAGTGAGTCGGAATTGTATTCTGACCCCTCAGACAGCAGCAGCAGGGAAAAACAGTCCTGTTAGGCATTCCCATTCAGGACCAAGAGGAACCCCCGGAAATTGCCCCCAAATCTTCAGTATGACGGGAATACAAACTGGCTGTCATTCAAGTACAGGTTTGACAGCTATAGAACAGCCCTCAACTGGTCAGAAATGGAGAGTCAGGATTACCTGGGATGGTGTTTGGAAGGAAAAGCCCTAGACTTCTTCACCTTAGCCACCAAAATGGGGCAGACAGTGCTCCATATCACAAATGATGATGAGGAAGTTGGAAGCACGCTTCGGGGCCAGAGAGCTGACTGAAACAGCCAAGCTCAAGTTCCAACAAGCCAGCCAAAACCCAGGGGAATCCTATGAGGACTGGGCAGACAGGGTCACAGTGCTTGCTGTTTCAGCCTTCAGAGACCTGCCAGAAAGATATGTACAGGGCGAGGCGATCAGCAAATTTTGCACTGGTAATCAAGACAAGGAGGCAGGTAAATATGCCTATCTGGAGAGACCCAGAACCATGGAAGAAGCCGTCCATAAGGTAAAGTGGTACCAGCACGTCTCCCTGGTCATGGATGAGGCACCAAGAAAGTTCAGGAGGAGCCACAGGTCAGTTCTGGTTTTTCCAAGCAGGATCTGGACAGTTTTAAGCAGATCGTGGAAAAGCTGACCGCTCGTCTGCAGCTTCTAGCTAAAGAAAGTGGAAAGCAAGCTCCTGACAGCCCGGATTCCAACATCAAGTGCTTTTTTACTGCAAACAGGTGGGGCACGGAAAAAGGATTGCAGGCGTTACCAGAAGTGGCTGCAGAACAGTCTAGCAAAGGAGAGGGAAGGAAAGGACACCATCTCTTCAGTCAAGTCGCCAGTTCCTTCGCGCTCTGTCAATGCTTAAGGTAAGGACCATATCCCATGGCAGGATTTCCAAGGTGCAACCTTCGGTACGATCCAAGGTGGGAGCTACCGGCAATACTCTGCCGCATGTGCCTAGTGCTTCACGCTGCTAAAGTATCTAACCAGTCCCAGGCAGTCAGCACCCCTTGCAAGAATTTGAAGGAATCGCCTCAAGCACGGCCTGAGGTTATTCAAATTGCTAGGGTCAGGGCCGGTTCTGAGGTGAAAGTGACCATGAGGGAGAACAGGTCAGGATGCCAGAGTCAGGTTTCAAGTACAGCTGGCAAATCAAGTTGCACTGGAAAAGTGTCAGCCAGGGATACTCAGGACAGTAGGGGTTGGGCAGTCTAGCCAGCAGTCAGGAGGTCCCAACACAGGCCTTATAGGATCAAGTGACAGGGACAGGGAATCTACTGACAAAGGGCCCACAAAAGGGAAAAGACATACAGACTCAAGCCCTACTGCTGAGATCCAGGATGCCAGAACTTCTCTCCCAAGCACATGTCTGTACATCGCCACAGATCCAGAAGGCAAAGGAGGCCGGTTCCACATGCCAGGAAACCCAAAAGAGGGGCAAGAACTGTTTGATTCCTGGATGTGGAGAGGCTAACAGGTATCCAAAAGCTCATGCCTTCATTCATCATCTGCTGGCATATTTGATGAAAGGCTGCCACCTTCATCAAAGGTTGTTTTGCAGGGTCGGACACAGGCACTTGAGCAGGCAATGGCATGGCTACTGGGGCCATGTGGAAACTGGGAAAAGTTGGTAGACTTCATCAGCAGGCGGCACTGCACCCGCTTGGGCAATACAGTCTTCACCAACTGCCAGAAGGAGGCCATGAAGGCTTTTAGCCAGCATGTGGGAGAGCCAGTTCCAGAAACATTTAATCTGAAGTCTGCCGGCTCTCATTCACTGGAAGGCACTATTGGTGTTGACGGCTAGTATGAGCCCAGAGAGGCAGAGCTGCTGGCGGAGGAAGTTCCCAGCACCAGTGGACATGGAGTCCCCTGAGCCTTCTGCTTGCTGTAGGGTGCCTGAGAGAGAGACTGTGATGGTATGCTGAGGGGCGTGCAAGGCATTGTGGCAGGCCGTGGATTGGTTTGTCGCCTCGCCGGATGGCTGGAGGTGATTGGTCCGGTTCACCCGAATGCAGCATCTTCTGTCCGCCCTGGGTGACGTACGCATCCGGGATGGGCAGAGGGAAGCGATGGCCACTTTTTGCCAGTATATCGGAGGGGCTGGTTCAGTCTAGCTTCCGGAAGTGCCCGGCTGGGGGGGCAGCCATCCTGGTTCATTGAAAGGTCATGCTGCTTCTGGTGGCGTGGATGAACCCCACAAAAAAAAAAACTGGGGGAACACTATCCAGCGCTGGAGGCCTTGGAGCCTGCCCAGGCAGTGATACCTTAGGTGTCTGCTGACCCTCCGAAGTGGCTGAAGTAGTGGAGCCTTACCGGACGAGGTCGCAGACGGGCAATGGATCAGTTTCCATGGGCCTGTTGGCACACGGTGCTTTCCGCGTCTCCGGCTGCTAAACAGGAAGCACTCTCAAAGGACCTGCAAATCAAAACTAATCAGACATGGGCTCAAGCGAGGTGAAGAGCTCCCTTCCTCACTGCAACCCCTGGACAAAAAGCTTTCATCATAAAGTCGGGGGGAGTGTAGTGACGCACGGTTTCTGCGCTCATAGGCGAGCTCAGCGGAAGTGCACCTCGCGTGAGAAGTGTTCACTGACTCTCAGGTAAACAAGCAGACAAAACTCCGGCAGTACGACACGGGAGCTTGAAGGGTGCGGTCGTGTTAACTTGTAGTTAGCTAACACTCGGCCTTGAGGAGAGAGCGGACTAGTTAACTTGTAGTTAGCTAGGGAGCTTAGTACTCGGCCTTGAGTGTACTACAGTGTCGTACTACAGTGACAGTATCACTAGTGACAGACCAGTGTTAGGGCCTCCAGGTTATAGGAGACAGTTTTGCCCTAGCACTGCGACAGTATAGCCGTAGACGGTTACAACGGCTAGGACGCTTCTGACAGTACCATTGCTGGGCCCGGAGGTGGACACTGACAGAAAGACAGTGCATCAGCTGCTGACCCTCTGACACTCTGACACGGGCGAACGGCCTGGACAGAGTGTGTCGCAGACTGGCCTAGAAGACAGTGACTAGACCAGACCTTACTTGGTAGCTCATGCCAGTGAAGGGCTTGGGACAGAATCCTGACGAAGCCCCCAAGCCAGAGTCTGGACTGACCAGGTAAGGTAGAGTGTGTGTGTGTGTGTGTGTGAGTGCAGAAGTGTTGAGTATATAAACGAACTTCTCTTGAGTGTACTGACGGCGCCGGCTCCCTTGAGCAAGTTGCCTTCTTTGTTGATTGTCGGAGTTTTGATCTAAATTGTCGTTTTAATGAAATTCGGACTCCCCAATCAAAAGCTTTTTTCATGACTCCATTTCAAGGATAGAAGCAACCGAAAATATATAAAAATTATCACCTGATGGACCATTTCAACAGCAAAAATTTTATGGAAGATCGTGAGGACGAACAAATGCTTGGATAGCTTCCATCCAGAAAAGTGCTCAACACTGAGTGCTACATGGCG
>JADBJO010009746.1:71077-81077 GCA_016801955.1 Conus betulinus
GTACCATGCTACATGTGTTGGAATTGATGAGGCACTGTATGAGGCAATTACAAAAGACAGCAACAAACCTTTGGCAACAATCCATTTCTATTGCCCCAGACCATACAACAGCCTTGCAAGTAAATTTCTGCTGAATATGGCAAAGCTTGAAAATAAGGTGGACAACCTAAAGGAGGAGGAAGTGGACAAAATAAATGAAAAGATAAACAAGATGGAAGTGGGCGACCTCCCACAAGGAATGAGAGATGCTGTCAAGAAAACGGCAGGACCACAAAACGATGGCAAGGTGGAGAACAAGGTGTTCATGTACGAGACAGCAAATGAAGCATCCAAAAAAGATATGGCTGAGTTTTGCGACCGTACCAGAAGGGCTACCAACCTGGTAGTATTCAGACTTGAAGAAGACACATCCAAGGGGAAAGAACATGGTCAAACGAACGAAAGATGAGGAATCAGTGCATAAGTTACTTGGAGAGATCAAGGGAATACACCAGCCAACAGAGATTCGTTGCTTGGGAAAACTCTTCAGTAGTAAAGAGAAGGAAGAGGCGACACAAAAGGAGAAAGATGCTGGTGGTACCAAGAAGATAAGGCCTCTTCGACTGACTTTTGTCTCTGAAAACGCTTGTGATGAAACACTGAAAGCATTTCACAAGGCGAAGAAGCAGGTACAGGAACAGTCGGAAGAAAAAAGATCCCAGGATTATCAGCAAAATCATGTTGAGAAAAGACTTGACCCCAAAGGAGAGAGAGGAGGAAGCGGCCCTTTACCAAGATCTTAAACAAAGGAGAGAGGAGTCAAAAAACTTGGGGGACAACTATGCCCACTGGATTCGATGAGATTGTCAGGTTGTGAATATCGGGCCGATCGAGCCCCAAGGTGAAACCCAGTGAAAAAACCGATAAACAGTAGACAGAGGAAATCTGTACATAGTTTTAAACAGAAGTATTCTTCATCTTCAAAATTTTCAGTTAGTCAATCTGAATTAAGAGATTTCACATGTATGTAATGTAACATGGATGCAGTGACTAAAAAGAAAGCTGAGATTCATGCAGTGGTTGAGATGCACAAGCCAGCAATCATAGGCATTACAGAACTGAGGCCCAAAAGGTCAACATATGATCTTCAAGAGTGTGAACTCAACATCGAAGGTTATGAATTGTTTCATACTCTCGAGCAGGATGGACGGGGGATATGTCTGTTGATTTTGAAAGACTTGAAACCAGTGGTTTGTGATTGTGTAGATACTAGAACATTTACGGAGGCATTGTTTGTTGACTGTACCACAGCAGGCAACTCATCTTTACTTGTGGCCCAGATCAACCAGCAATGCTCTTTTTGAAAGCCATCCAGGATGCATTCCTTGTGCAACATCAAAAAGAACCTACGCGATACAGAGAAGGGGGAAAAACCAAATGTGTTGGACTTGGTTTTTTCAAACCGTGAGGAATTGGTCGAGGAGATTACAGTGACACCTGGAATGGAGAAAAGTGATCACTTTACTCTCTTCATCAAACTGGATCACTTCAAAGCCAAGGCACCAGAGCAGAAACGGTTCAACTTTCCAAAGGCAGATTTTGATCGACTCTGAGCTGATCTACAGGACACAGACTGGGATAGTGAGCTGGATGATCTAAGCGCAGACGACATGTGGACACTCATTAAGAGCAAAATTAACGATGCTGTTCAGCAGTCAGTGCCGCTCAAATCAGTTGGTCGAGCTTGCACAAAAAAATGGATGGATAATAAAACATTGGAGTCAGTGAGAGAGAAGCATAGACTTTTCAGAGGATGGCAGCAAACACGAGAAGAAGGTGACTACACAGCATACCGTAAGGCAAGGAACAAAGCTAGCAGAGAATGCAGGAAGGCAAAGAGAAGATTCGAAGCCACAGTGGCCACTGAAGCTAAGAAGAATCCCAAAGTATTCTGGTAATATGTTAAGAGTAAAAAACAACAGTGCGATCAGGGATAGGAGATCTGAAAAAGGAAGATGGCAGTAAGACATCAGATCAAGAAAAAGCAGAGCTGCTGAATGATTTCTTCCAGTCATGAGGATGATGGCCCCCTCCCCAACCCACCAACTGCTGAGTACAGCATGACTCTGTGGAGGACTTCGAGATTTCAGAAAAGGAAGTACTGAGACTGCTTCAGACCCTAAAGACATACAAGGCTACAGGACCAGACGGCATCAACCCCCTCGTTCTGTCTAAGGCTGCTGACATATTGGCACACCCAGTTACGTTACTCTTCCGCAAGTCTCTTGAGGATGGCCAAGTACCATAGGACTGGAGAAAAGCAACTGTTTCGCCTATCTTCAAAAAGGGAAAGTCGCCTACAACCATGTAACTACAGGCTGGTTAGCCTCACATGCATACTCTGTAAGGTGATGGAAAAACTTATCTGACAAAAGGTCATCATGCACTTGGTTGAAAATCAACTCATCAGCAAGCAGCAGCATGGATTCGTGCATGGGAGATCCTGCGTTACGCAGCTATAGCTATTGGACGTTATGGATGCCTGGACAGAGATCCTCAATGTAGGAGGCAGTGTCGACATTATATACATGGACTTCATGAAGGCTTTCCGTGCCCCACCGACGTCTCCTGATGAAGCTTGCAGCGTACGGCATCCAAGGCAAAGTTCTCGACTGGATCCAGGCATTTTTGACAGACAGGCAGCAGAGTGTAGTCGTAAATGGAGCAAAATCACAAATGGCGTCAGTGACGAGCGGGATTCCACAGGGGAGTGTCGTTGGCCCGATGTTAATTGTCGTCTACATCAATGACCTGCTGAATATCTGCGCCAGTGAAGTGAAACTGTTTGCAGATGGCACAAAGTTGTACACCCGCAGTGACATCCCAGGATGCCCTGCAAGCTGATCTCGACAAGCTCCAGCAGTGGTCGCAGGATTGGCTACTTCGTTTTCACCCACAAAAATGCAGTGTCCTGAAACTTGGTTGCAAAAGGTCAGAGGTGGATTACACCATGCAAGATGGAAAACAGGACACAGTAGTGTTAAGGAGGAGCATGAATATTAGAAAGACCTTGGTGTCTACGTCGACAACAAGTTATGTTTCAGGAACATGTAGCAAAAAGTACTGCAAAAGCCAACAGAATTGTCGGCATCATTCAGCGCACTTTTTTGACTTCCTCAGCAATGACCTCTTTGTACAACTGTATAAGAGCCTTGTGCATCCTAAAATTCCTATCCTGGAATACGGCCACTCTGTGTGGCAGCAGCACACCAAAACCCTCTGTAGTGAAGTGGAGGATGTACGACGAGCAACCAAGCTGTTGGCATCACTGAGAGACATGCCATACCTTGAGAGGCTGGCGATCCTGGGACTACCTACTCTTGAGCATCGCAGGAACAGAGGTGATATGATTGATCTCTACAAATACATACACGGGATCTACGATTCTGATCTGCCAAAGTTCGAGATCATCAGTGACCGTGCAACAAGGGGAAACAATCTCAGGATCAACAAAAAGCACTGTAGACTGGATGTTTGCAGCAGAACGTTCTCACAGAGGGTGATCAACATATGGAATGAGCTTCCGGAGTCTGTGGTCAGAACACCATCCATGAATAGCTTCAAAGGCAGACTCGATGCTCATTGGAAAGATCTGGCGAGTGTTCACACTCCAACTTGCTAGTCCTAAACTCTGACTATACCATTTTAATTTTTGCCACATACGTCAGTGCCACGCATGCCACTATGTATGTTTGAAATCAGAATGATGAACTGGCCCATTTAGGGCCTCAAGCATCTATAACGTCAAGGTCAAGGTCAAGGTGCTAGAAGCACATGGTGATGGCCATATGGCGATGAAAGCAAGTTGTGTTTCCGATCAAATTTTAAACACAAAGTTCTCCGCTCAGACAGCATCTTGGGTAATGAAATTTATGCGTATAAAAAGAGCGAAATGCCAGCTATTCATTCACTACAAAAGTATTTCATACGGTTTTTAGTATTTTTCATCGAAATAGAGGAAAATATTATGTAACCTCGTTAAAAGTGGGTTCATTCTCAGACTTTAATCACCAGTAACTTTACACAGCCACAGAATTGTCAAAAATGACTTATGGCATTTTATTCCTTGGGTTCTGAGCTTTTCGTTGATATCAAATGTTTGCATACTTTGAACGGACAGTGAGCTAGACAACACAGAAGCTGCAACATATAGCACAAAATTTTGTCATTTACTGTCACGCGAGGCCCATTTGGAGTGCGGCGCTGTGTTGTCTGCTTTGCAGTCCAGGTTGCCTGTATATATATTGGAGGCTCGGCATCAGTGTGGGCAGTGTTGCCTAGAGTGGTCCCAGAGAGTGTGTTCCGGGAGAGTGCTCAGTGCGCTGAGTGCTGAGAGAGAGAGAGAGAGAGAGAGAGAGAGAGAGAGCTCCCAGGGCTGTGTTCCTGGTTTGAGCTCCTTGCCATGAAGGGAAATAAAGAGAAAAACTCCACGTTGTCCTCTGTGTCTTCTTGACTGGCTGGTGTCCCTTGGTTCCTGCACTTATCACCATCTGCCTGTCTTCACCTGCACACCTCTTACCTCTCCACACCATCACATCATAATGTGAGGGTAGTACAGAATCAAAACTACCACTACACCCAATTTGGAGTGGACGCTAAAAATGAGGTACAGGCAAGGCAGGGACCCATGTATTGACAAATTACTGCATCCTTGATGCAGAAAGTTAACAAACCAACAAGGAGGAGATGAGGACAGGACCAACTTTGGATGACTGGATATTAGTGAATGAGGATAATCTTATTTCAGATTTTACACACCAGGATCCAGTTGGAAAAAGTGACCATGATGTATTATCCTCTGAATTTTATGTATTAACAAACTACAACATAAAACCAAAGGCAAGATATATACAGTTTTCAATCTAAACATAGGAAATTATAACCAACTGAGAAGTATTATAAGTAGCCACGATTGGGTAACTATGGACCAAATGAATGTAGAAGACAGTTGGAATCACCTCAAAGAGTGCTAACAACAGGTATGGCTTGACTTGTATTGCATGTATTTTTAGAGAGCTTTGTAAGGGATGTGGTAGTTGCTCATCTTACTGAAAATGACTTATATTATATGCTAAATGCCAACATGGATTTAGGAAAAAGAGATCACGTGTCACACAATTACTAGAAGTAATCGACAACCTAACAAAACTAGTAGATAATCGGTAGCCAATTGATATAATGTACTTGACTTTACTGTTTTACAAAGGCATTTGATTCTGTCCCCCATGAAACGCTGCAAACTAAAACTAAAAAGCATATGGAGTAAATGGTAATGTTCTATATTGGATCAGAGGTTTCCTTAAAGCAAGGTCACAATTAGTGAATTACTGAATTAGTGAGAGTGAGAGTGGGAGAAGAGAGATCCAAGACATCTGAGGTCCCAAGTGGAGTTCCACAGGGTAGTATCCTAGGGCAGCACTCTGTCCAGAAACGTAATCGACGATGAGGTGAATGCCCGGCTCGCCAAAGCTAGTGCCGCTTTTGGCAGACTCCACAAGAACGTATGGAACAGGAGAGGCATCACCCTAGAGACCAAGATCAGTATATCGGGCCATAGTTCTCACCACATTGCTCTATGGCTGTGAAACATGGACGGTTTACCAGCGTCATGCCAGGAAACTGAACCATTTCCACACCACCTGCCTCAGAAGACTCAAGGGCATTAAGTGGCAAGATAAGATTCCGGACACTGAAGTCCTCACTTGTGCTGGCCTGCCTAGCATCTTCACCATCCTGATGCAGTCACAGCTTCGCTGGGCAGGTCATGTAGTTCGCATGCAGACCATCGGCTGCCAAAGAAACTATTGTTTGGCAAACTACAACAAGGAAAATGCTCTCATGGATGCCAAAAGAAACGTTTCAAAGACAACCTTAAATCTTCCCTGAAAGCCTTCAACATCAGCCACACAACATGGAAGCAGACTTCCCAGGACAGAGACAGGTGGCGATCAGTTGTCTGCAAAGGTGCAGAAACCTGTGAAAGTAACAGAATTGCTGCAGCTGAGCAGCGCAGGATGATCAGGAAGACCAGCGCCAACAGATCTCCAACTGCCGCCACCATCCCCTGTTCATACTGTGATAGGTCTTTCCGGGCGCAGATCGGCCTGACCAGCCATCTAGTGATCTACACACTCACCCTGATCCCAGGATGACTAGATGGTCTTCGTTGTCTCGACGGACAAAAACAACATCAGGACAACTTTTACCTTTCTAGAAAAAGACATTTGTCAAGTTATTTAAAGCATTTGTTAGGTCCCATCTTGAATACGCTGATGTAATTTGGAGTCCCCATCTCAAGAGACAGTCAAAATGATAGAAAATGTACAAAGGCGAGCTACTAAAATCCTGAAAGAGTGTAGTAATTTAAACTATAAAGGAAAGATTACATTATCTCCGATTACATTCAGGGAAAGGAAGGAGGATCAGAGGAGACCTAATCCAATTTTTTAAATATATGTATTCAACAATTATGATGATGTTAATGTGCTAACGCTTTTCAAATTCTCAGAAGTTGGTTGCACGAGAAATAATGAAGGCAACATTTTTTTTTTTTTTATCAGACATTGCCATACTAACAAAAGAAAGTCTTGTTTTGCTTTCAAAATTGCTAATTACTGGAATGCACTGCCTTCTAACAACAGATATATGCACCTAACATCAACAGCTTACAAAACTCCTAGATGAAGACCCTAAATTGGAAGACCTTTCCTTTAGTGTGCCAAGGTCAAGGCTGGCTCAGCAGGAGTTTCACGTGTTCAGTCTGATAAGTTTTTGATTTTCTGATAAGTTTTTTTTGTGAATTACGAGTGCTTTTTCGGCCCACGGACAACAAAAAGTGGTGTAGAGATTATAAACATTGTTCTGTCATAATTTTCTGATGGTGACATATTGTTGTCACAGTCAAATAATCAAGGAAAAGAGGTTCTTTTAGTTTACTTACAGCACTGACTGAGAAAAAAAATGGCGGCTCTGTTTTACTTTTACTACTAACCAAGCAGCTTGTGTAGATTCCTTGTGAGAACAGGTAAGGTAAATTGTTAAATAAAAATATCAGCTCATAATGAATCAATAAAGCAAGTGTCTGTAGCAAATTATGTCAAAACAAAATTCTAAAGGAAGGGGTAAGTCTAGTACAAGGGGATCAACTAGAGGGAATGAAAAAGATCGAAAAAAAAAAACTCTCAAAGAGAGGAGAAAGAAACTGAAAGTTGAAGGGCAATGGAGCAAAGGGCGAAATTCTTTATTTCCCTGGAATACAAGGTGGGCGTTGAGGAAGACCAAACAAGTATCCAATGCCATGACTGTAAACAGTGGTGCCATAAAGAATGCATGTCACTGACAGAAAGGGACTTCAGCTATCTTCAGAATACTGACACAGAAGTCCCTGAATAGAATGGATCTGCCAAAGATGCTATGCAGGGGAAGGGGAAGAGAAAAATGGAATGGAAGTGAAATAAGACAGACTGATCGGGATGTTCAAAAGGGTGGAGGAAAGGCTGGAGAGGCTAGAAAAAAGGTGCAGTGAAGAGAAGGCTCTTGAAGAGAAGATAGAGGAGGTTGTTGAGAAAAGAAAAGATGTCAGAACTATCGGAAGAAAAGGTTGACAAAGAAAAAAGAGAGCTGAATCTCATTTTAACTAATATTCCAGAGTGTGGAAGTGAAAACAGGGAAGAAAGAATGAAAAATGAAGAATATACAGAAGATGGTTGTTAAGATTTGTCCTCACTTGAAAGACGAAACTGTCCAGGATCCAGTAAGGCTTGGTAAGTACAACATCGGAACAAAACCAAGACTGCTTAGAGTAAGCATAAAAACACAAGGAGGTAAAAAAAGAAATATTGAGAAATGCCCACAAAACAAATGCAAAGGGTGACAGAACAAAAAAAAGGAGAGAGAGATATATATATGGACTACACACTAATTGAAAGACAAAAGAACAAAGAACTAAGAGAAGAACTTTGAAAAAGGATTGAGAAAGGAGAGAGAGACACTGGAATCAGAGCACGACGAAACAGCGGAAGAGAACACAAAACAAAGTGTGAAGTAATGCATTTTAATGCACGACACAAAATAAGACAAGAAATTTTCGGCAATAAGCCTTCCTCAGTGACAAAACAATGAAAACAATCAGACATTAACATGCGCAATACTCCCCTTGTGAAGCCAAAGTGGTGAATGAAGTAGAAAGAGGGGCAGTAGGAGAGAGAGGGCGAGTTGTGTTCGAGGAGGATGGCACGAGGAAAGAGGGTAGAGTGAAGCAAGGAGGAGGAAAAGGGAGAGAGAGAGAGAGAGAGAGAGAGAGAGAGAGAGAGAGAGAAAGGGGGGAAGAGAGATGGGGGGTGAGAGAGAGTGAGGAGAGAGAGAGAGAGAGAGAGAGAGAGAGAGAGAGAGAGAGAAAGAAAGTAGAGGAAGAAGTGGAGAGTGAGAGAGGAGAGAAGAGTGGTGGGGGGGGGGGGGTGGGGGGGGGGGGGGGGGGGGGGGGGGGGGGAGAGCGAGAGGGGGGGAGGGTGTGATTGTGTGTAGTGGGTGTGTTGCATATGAAAGAAATGAACAAGAACGAACACAATAAATTAAATACAATATGCACCAAAAAAGCATTGTAAATGACAAGGGGACGGGGGGGGAGAAGGGGGTCAGCCGCCTAAAGCCACACCCGACCCAAGTCTGACCCTAGGGTAGGTTGCCCTACCCAAGCACCCAAGGGATGAAAGGGAAAACGGGAGAACCCGAGAAAAAAAAAAACCCTAGCCAGACGCAGCTAGGAGCTGCAGGGCTGCGCCCCCCCCCCCCCCCCCCCCCCCCCCCCCCCTGAAAAAAACTCTTGCCCGCGGGCAAACACACACACACACACAAACTACACACACGCATAGTATACAAGTGCGCACGTGCGCGTGCACAACACACATGCACACACACACATATGCACGCCAATATGCACACACACAACCACACAAACAGTAAACACACACATACCTATAAAAAAAAAAAAATTATAAATTGAAAAAATTGGGGGGGTGGGGGGGGGGGGACAATGGAGAGTAAATGAGTAAATGTACAAACAAGGCATACATTAAAACATTTGGGTAAAAGAATAGGGAGGTAGGTGGTGCTATGGTGGCGCAACAGAAAAGGCAAAAATGAGCACTAACGCAAAAGANAGGTTCCGACGCACCACCAGTACAATGTTAGCGCTCTTCGATGAGAGAAAAAAGACATCCTCAGAGCGTTTCACAATACAGGAAAAATAAAAGTTTCCATAAACATTGCACGAGATTGAGAAAAAGGCATCAAAACAGTAGGTCAAAAAAGCAAGCACTAAAGCAGATGCATAAGCCACTCCCCCCCCCCCCCCCCCCACTCCATCTTCTTTCCCACCCACCCCCCTCCCACCCACCACCCACACACACACACACACATGACATTTTATGAACAACGCTTGACAAGAATTTGGGAATAGAAGAGAAGAACCCCCCCCCCACCCCCCACCCCACACCCCCACCCGCCTCCAATTTCGGGAACACTGCACGGGGGATACAATTTAAAAACATGCAGAAGGGAGCACACACACACACACACACACACACACAAAGGGCAAACAACACTCAACACGAAGCAACAAAAAAACCACGCGCGTAAACGCACACACGAACGCACACACACAAAAAAGCACATAAGCATTCAGGCACGGAGCGCGCGTGCACATACAAGAGGCCAAGGGATAGGAGAATGCATGGGAAACACGCATTAACTCGTAAGCTATGAAGAAAGACGAAAGGACTTCTGAAAGAGATGCGTTTTGAGACCAGATTTGAAGGCAGAGAGATTCTGTGAAGAGCTGAACTGGGAGGGGAGGGAGTTCCAGACAAGGGGGGCTTGATAACTGAAGGAAACGTGGCCACAGGATTTCAGTTTCATGCGGGGAAGCTTGAGAAGTTTATCACTGCTAGAGCGGAGAGTGCGA
>JADBJO010009746.1:96077-101077 GCA_016801955.1 Conus betulinus
CGCAGCGGAACATTCTCTCAGAGGGTGGTCAACATGTGGAATGACCTCCTAGAGTCTGTGGTCAGAGCACCATCCTTGAACAGCTTCAAGGGTAGACTCAACACTCACATTGGAAAGACCTGGCGAGTGTTCACACTCCAGCTTGCCAGTCCTAAACTCTGCGAAACACATTTTAACTCTTGCCACATATGTCAGTGCCACGCATGCCATTATGTTGTTTGAAATTGGAATGATGAACTGGCCCATTGAGAGCCTCAAGCATCTACAAACGTCAAGGTCAAGGTCAAGGTCAAGGTGTTTACTAGTTTGGATCCAGCCGTGTTGTGACAAGCTGTGTCATCTTTCTGAATCATTACTTTATCGGGCTGTGTTGAGTGGTGAAATTTCACGGCGAGCCGAAGGAGCTGTGTTGGACTGGACAGTGTCTGCTGCTGCGCTGTGAACTGAATTCAAAATGTCAGAAGATCATACACGCCCAGGGGAGGAGTTCATGTGATTGCCAAATATATTAATATCTTTGTGTGTGTGGTTTGTACGGATTGAGACTGACATGGAGAGCTTCAACCTCAGGAGACATTCAAACTGCCTTCGTTCTTTTCCTGCCAGGTCAGTAAGTTGACCATTGGATCTCTTCTGTAGATCTATCTGTGTTGACTTGCAGTTTAACAGTAGTCTAATATCCAGCATGGAAAGAATTCATCAGGCATAGGCAGTGTGTGGGACGATTTGATGTCAGGAGATTGTTAAGCCTGTGTGATGATAGACTAGATGCATTACATCTCACCAATATCTCCAATTGTAATGAAAGCTATTGAACTGTGACTACGGAAGTTGTTGTTTGCTAAGAAGGATGAATGTGATGTGATGTTGTTTGAAAATGAGAAAATTGTGGTAGTTAACTGGGTCTTTTGAGTGTTAATTTCTGGGAGCCAGATAGCGAAATTGCGAGCCGAGTTAGTTAATGTTGCGGGCTCCTTGACTGAAAAGTAAAAATTGTGGGAGTGAATGTTACTGGTATAAACGGCGTGCGAATCGGGATGCCGCAACATTTACACTCACTAATCATCTGAAAAAACAAGACGCAGCTTCGGTGGTCCTTTATGCTCTCTCTCTCTCTCTCTCTCTCTCTCTCTCGTGGTGACTCCACATTCGATTTTTTTCTGGGGTTTTACGACTTTGTGAGTTCGGCTCTCAAATGTCGTCGGTATCGGCTAGTTCATTGGACATTTTGTTGGTGGGACGTACGTGACGGCGCCCCTCCTGATGTGGATAGGGGGGAGGGGGGGGGTATGGCGGGGGGGCGGGGGGGGGGGGAGGGAGGAGGGGGAGGACAATCGCTCTTCCCTGACGCGACGACAACATGCAGCCATTGTCCCGGGTAGAATGCTTTTCATAAGGGGTGTATGCAGGATCGGAACGGGCACCGCTGGACCAAAAAATGGACCCTGTGGGTAGCGCAGTGTCTCCTCCGGTAGGTGGCCTCCCCACGACGACTTGATACTACTGGGGGTGTGGGTGTGTGTGTGTGCATGGAGGAGCCGAAGAGAGAGGAACGGGAGAGTCACGCCGTGGATGGGACATGGGAGAGGAGGCACCATGAACTAACGATGATAATGATAATGACAACAACAATATATAAGTAAGAAGAATGATAATGATGTTGATAACAATGATAATAATAATGATAATAAGGACAGTGACGATGGTGATGATGACATTGATAATAGTGATTAAAGAATGTTTTATGATAACGTTGATAAATAAATAAAGAGATAGATAAGTAAATGAATAAAACATAATAATAATAATAATATAATGATAATAATAACGATGAAGAGGATGATGATAGTGATGATTTCGATAACAGCAGCAATAACAGTAATGATAACAATAATAATGAAAAATGATGATGATGATGATGATGATGATGATGATGATGATGGTAATAATGATGATGATGATGATGACGATGACGACGACGACGACGATGATGATGATGATGATGATGATGATGATGATGATGATGGTAATAATGGTGACGATGATGATGATTATGATAATAATGGTAATAATGGTGATGATGATGATGATGATGATGATGATGATGATGATGATGGCAGCAACAACAACTACAACGACAGCGACAATGCTGCTGCTGCTGCTGCTGCTGCTGCTGCTGCTGCTGCTGCTGCTGCTGTTGCTGCTGCTGCTGCTGCTGCTGCTGCTGCTGCTGCTGATGATGATGATCATGACGATGATGATGGATGATGATAAATAAATGAATGAAAAAGAATAACAAAATAAACAAGTAAATCGTCAATCTTCTACCTGAAGCTGTGAGGAGGTGGCAAATCATTCTCAGATATAGCCATCAAAACTGTAGCCCTGGTTTTGACTTCCAACAGTATAACTGCACCCGCTCGCCTCTGATGAGTGTGTCTATCTGACAGCAGACTCCAACGAACATAATACAGACGCTGTATTCTCTGTTTAAATCTGTCTTTATTTCGTTTTTTTTTTTTTTTTGGGTGGGTGGGGGGGGGGGGGGGGGGGGGGGGGTGGGGGTGGGGGGTTGGTTTCTGGGCTCTCTCTCTCTCTCTCTCTCTCTCTCTCTCTCTCTCTCTCTCTCTCTCTCTCTCTCTCTCTCTGTTGCAACTTCTCTCTCTCGCCGCTGCTAGTCTCATCTTCGTTGCGTTTGTTGTTGTTGTTGTTGTTGTTGTTGTTGTTTCTTTTTGTTTGTTTGTTTCTTTCTTCCTTTCTTTTGTTTTGTTTAAGGACGTTTTCAGTCTGTAGATCGTAACAACCAGAACGGATTATGAACGGATTAATGAAAAGGAAGGATGAACGAGTATAAATCAGTTCATCAGTGATGAATAGACCGGTAAAACTGTTTGATTGGATTAAATGGATTAATGGTGGAACGGCGTTGTGCTAGATGAGAATTAATTAATACATAAAACGAAAAGCTTGATACGGCTTCGGGACAGCTTCGTTTGTTGAATCAGAAATAACAAGGCGCTAGCTCCGGTGATTAGTGGTCAGTGGGAAGTCTGGAACCCACAAAGTCGAGTTCCATCCACTTTTTTTAGTGAACGCGTTTCTTGAGTATTGCTCACATTTCCTGACCAAACATCGCACACACACACACACACACACGCACGCACGCACGCACACACACCCACACTCACACACACACACACACACACACACACACACACACACACACACACACACACCACCGGCTTTTGTTGTTGTTGTTGTAATCTTTCTGTTAAAAAAAAAAAAGAAAAATCTTAGATCAGATGAAAAAAAAAAAGAACGTAAATCTCTTTCGGAAATTCAAAGAGCACATCAGGCTGGGACATCCCTGCACAAGGTTTTCCCCCAGGGAGTCTGCTAATGTCCATCGGCAAGTTCATAAGAACTGTCTCGTTGGATGAACGTTGAGCAGCCTTTAGATGGGGCCGGGGGAGGGGAGGGGGAAGGAGGGGAAGGGGAAGGCGGGAGGGGAGGAGGTGGTGGGGAGGGGGTGGGGGGGGGGGGGGGCAGGGACGGTAACTCACGCTGGGTCTGCGGCGACTACTGAGTGATTCGTCAGTATAGTGTGGTGTATGTGGCAGCCGAGTGGCCATCTCATTGTTGAACGCGGGCAAGAGGGGACGCGGGGCAGCAATGCTTTTTCCATTTCCCACCTGTTTGTCTGGCTTCTTTTCTTTCTTTCTTCTCCCGTCTGTGTGGCCTGTGTCTGGTTTTCTTTTTCTTGTTTGTTTTTCTCTCTCCCTCTCTCTCTCGGTCTCTCTTCTCTCTCTCTCTCCTCCTCTCTCTGTGCGTCTGTGTCGGTGTCTGTCCTCTTCTCTGTCTCTGTCTGTCTGTCTCTCTCTCTCTCTCTCATCTGACTGTCTCTGTTCTTCTCCTCTGTCTCTGTCTCTCTCTCCCTCTCCCTCTCTCTCTCCTCTCTCTCTCTCTCTATCGGACTGTCTCTTTCTGTCCTGTCTGTCTAATCTATCCTGTCTGTCTGTCTATTTCTGTCTCTGTCATCTGTCTGTCTCTCCTCTTGTCGCTCTATCTGTCTGTATGTCGGTCCGTCTGTCTGCCTGCCTGTCTTTCTGTGTCTAGTTTCTGTCCTCTATGCTCGTCTTCTGTCTCTCCTCGCTCCTGCTCTCTCCTGTTCTCTCTCTCCTCTTTTCGTTTTGTCCCTATCTGTTCTGTCTGTCTGTCTGTCTGTCTGTCCTGTCGCTCTCGCTCTCTCTCCGTCCCTCTTCGCCTCTCTCTCTCTCCATCTCTCTCTCTCTTCGTCTGTCCCTTCTGTCTCTGGTCTGTCTGTCTGTCGCTCTCTCTCTCTCTCTCGTCTTCATCTCGCTCTCTCCTCCTCTCTCTGTCCTCTCTCTCGCTCTCTGTCGCTCTGCCTGCCTGTCTCTGTATGTCTGTCTGTCTTCTGTCTTTCTCTCTCTCTCTCATCTTTTTCTCTCTGGCGCTCTGTCTGTCTGTCTCTGTCTGTCTGTGTCTGCGCTCTCTTCTCTCTCTCCTTCCTCATCCTCGCTCTCCATCCCTCCCTCTCCCCCTCTCTCTCTCTCGCCATTCTCTCCCCTCCTCCCTCCCCCTCTCTCTACCCTCTCTCTGCTCCTCCTTCCTCCTCCTCCCTCCCTCCCTGTCTCCTTCTTCTCTCTCCATCTCGTCCCCCTCTCTCTCGGGTGCCTTCTCCTCCCGGCCCTATCTCACTCCTCCCTCTCTCTCTCTCACCTCCTCTCTCTCGCTCCCTGCTCACTCTCTCTTCTCTCTCACCTCCGTCTCCTCTCCTCTCCCTCTCTACCTCTCTCGTCCCCTCCGTCCTCCTCCTCCCCGCTTCTCTCCCTCTCTCCTCCTCCGCTCTCGTGCTCCCTCGCTCTCCGCCATCTCTCCTCTCTCTCTTCCTCCTCTCTCTCATTCCCCTCTCTCGTCTCCCCCGCTTCATCTCTCTCCTATCCCCGTCGCCCTCTCTCCCTCCCTCCTCTCCTCTCCTC
>JADBJO010009746.1:103577-111077 GCA_016801955.1 Conus betulinus
CTAATGAAGACAGTGAAAATACCAGTTGAATGAATGCGGCATCAAGGGATTCGAACTCGGAATGTGTGACCGCTGAACTCCGTTCTCTCCCACTGAGCCATGCAGGCTCTTAGAACTGGACACAGAGCACGACTGTCTTATCTGGACATTGATCATTTGCAACTGACCACCCCTGCTACACCCCCGGTCCCCCTGTCAGTCCACGCCCTCCGAGAGCCCTGTTGACAGGCTTGTTTACCTGCACTCTGGCGCCCCCTTCGTGCCTCCGATCTGATCCTTCATTGTGGGAGGTCTCTCTCTGGAACCAAACATTGCACAGTGCTGAAGGTGTCAGGGAGTGAGGATTTCCGTTGGTTCATGACCCTGCGTACCTAGTTCCTAGCCTGCTTTGATCGTTCATTAGGGACTGGAAGGAATTCCTCCAGTATTGCGGAAATGGTCAACACAACATTGTAGGAAAGGTTGAAATGTTTGCATTTTCATGTCCACAGCCACCTCAGGTGATAGGAAATGGATGAAACGAGGGGGGAGGTGGGGGGGGGGGGGGGGGGCGTCGTGGACGTGGGAGGGGCATGGCATGATGTGCGGGGTGGGATGTGGACGGGAGAGGAGAGGAAGAGGCACTACTGGAGTTAACATCATATTGAAGCCACCCGATGGACATGGTCAAATGGCCAAGTGATGTTAATGGTGAGCACTCGGAACTGGGACCTGCAGCTTTGTGGCTGCCATCTCCACTGTCCACAGAGCTGACGAAGACCACTGACTGCGAACAGCGAGCACTTCAAAAAAGAAGTAACAGACATGGGTTTGGGTGAAGCGTCCTTTTCCAACGGTCCTGTTTCCTGTGCTGACGTGTATTGCACTTTTAGTGTAAAATATGTAAACGAATAATGCATGTTTTGAAACGTAGACTGGAATGCATGTTTGTGTAATGTAGACTGGAAAGATGCTGTGTGTGTGTGTGTGTGTGTGTGTGTGTGTGTGTGTGTGTGTGTGTGTGTGTGTGTGTGTGTGTGTGTGTGTGTGTGTTTGAAAGCGCGCGCGCTCTCAAAGTTGCTAACGAGCATGTAGTCAAGCAAAATGAATCTCCCATATTATGAAGACAAATAGGTGATGAATACAGCCGTATCGCACGGGTTATGAGTTTCCCAACAATAAGTGACTGTAAATTTGTTGTGTTTCCAGTATTGCTGTCAATATTGCACAATGCAAAACAACACACAAATATCAAGCAACTTAATGCCGTGTCACCCCCAAAGATACAATTACATTAATGTTTTTTTTTTCTTCTCTCCGTTACCGCCTTCATTGCTTATTGAATTTCAGACAGGATTTGTGGATCTGGCATGCTCATGTTTTCGCTCGTTTATTATTCGGCATAACTACACTGTAATCTAAAAGCAACATTACTTCTGTGAACAATGATGCAGGATTATATCATGATCGTGGAGGAATATCATTTCTGTGAGCAATGATTTACCATGTGTGAGAATAAAGCGAAACAAATTATTTTGTAAAACAAACTTTGTTGAGTACTTAAATGATGATATAAAGAAGCTCTTTGATCAGACTGTATTTTCGATTACAATGAGCAGATTTACTATAACGAATTATGTCATGGAGCGGTTGACTATCTATACACAGCCAACAAACATTCTGACAATTTTTTTTAAAAAAGTTTGAGTTCTATAAACGCTAACCATAAACAAAAAGAATCACAAGACAAAACACAGAGCGTTTTGACCTCTTAGGTCTTCTTCAGGCAAGCTTTTTTTGCTAGATTTCCGCCTGTAGTCGCCTCACTTTGCAACAAAGATTCTGACCATAATGCTGCTCGTTCACCTTCAAGTTCTCCAACAAAGATTCTGACCATAACGCTGCTTGTTCACAAAGATTCTGACCATAACGCTGCTTGTTCACAAAGATTCTGACCATAACGCTGCTTGTTCACAAAGATTCTGACCATAACGCCGCTCGTTCACTTTTCAGTTCTCCTCGAGAGGTCTGCAAACAAACGTGATGCATTTCTTTAGTTCCCCGTTTCTGCACAACGAACCGAGAAGATTCTCTGAACCGGTCACGATGCGCTGGAGGGTTGGGTAAGCGTGCTGTTTGTGTACTGCATTCCCTAAACTGCTCCGGACCAATGAAAGGACACCGCGGGCTGCTCCTCAGCACGGGAGATTGAAATGCCGAAGAAAGCGAGACATCCGTTTAATGGAGCAGTCAGTTTGGTCAAGACTGAAAACAGCTGCTGGCCTGCTGGTAAGATGCAGATTGTGTGTGGACTTCACCGAGTGATACAGGCTGAAAGAAAAATCATTCAGTGGGAAGGACAGCAGGAGTGCCAAAATAAGGGGGTGGTTTCAGTAATATACTTGGTTTTGTTCTACATATTGTCGTGCTTTTTTTTTTTTTTTTGCTTTGCTTGGTTCGTTTTAGTTTGGTTTGGTTTGAACTGTTTTGAGCTGTGTTCACTTTGTTTTGCTTTTGGTTTGGTTTGAATTGTTTTGAGCTGTTCACTTTGTTTTGCTTTGTTTTTTGTTTTCCATGTTTTGTTTTGGATCATTTGAATTTCTTTCCTTTTTCCTGTTTTGAATTGTTTTGTTTTCTTTTGGTTTGTTTTCTTTTGTTTTCATTTTAAAGAATGGGTTTGTTTTGATTTTCATGTTACTTTGCCAAGGAATTTGTGTTTTCGAATTCTCGTGTGTGTGTGTGTGTGTGTGTGTGTGTGTGTGTGTGTGTGTATGTGTGTGTGTGTGTGTGTGTGTGTGTGTGTGTGTGTGTGTGTGTGTGTGTGTGTCCGTGTGTGTGTGAGTGTTTGTGCATGCTCTGTGCGCGCGCGCGCGCGCGTGCGTGCGTGTGTGTGTGTGTGTGTGTGTGTGTGTGTGTGTGTGTGTGTGAGTGAGTGTTTGTGCACGCTCCATGTGTGTGTGTGTGTGTGTGTGTGTGTGTGTGTGTGTGTGTGTGTGTGTGTGCGTGCGTGCGTGCGTGCGTGCGTGTGTGCGTGCGTGCGTGCGTGTGTGTGTGTGTGTGTGTGTGTGTGTGTGTGTGTGTGTGTGTGTGTGTGTGTGCTTGTGCGCGCTCTGTGCGTATGTGTGCATTTGTGTGTGTGCGTGCGGGCGCGCACGCACGCGCGCGCGCGCGTGTGTGTATGTGTGTGTGTGTGTGTGTGTGTGTGTGTGTACATTGTGAGTGTGTGGTCTTCACCCCAACAGTACTTTAGTGGTTGTCTAGGTGTTAGTCTTTCCCATGAGATGATTCTCCATTTGTTGCTCGTGGCAGGTGCAAGTCACAGATTTCTAGGTAACAAAGGATCTGTTCCTGGCAAACTTAGCATGAGAGAAATCCGTTGTAATGGTCTTATAACAAACAACAAACCAAGCCAAACATGGCTCTGTTCTCATTTAGACCTGAAAGACTGACAGAGCGAAATGTTTTTTAAATGCCCTTTTTAGTTCTTTTTGTCAATAGGTTGTCTTTCCCTTACCAAGCTAGAACCCAAAATACAACATACGGAAAAAAAGGGTGGGTGGGAGGTGGTGACGGAAAATGGGGCGTAGGGTAGGGGGTGGTGGTGGCGGAGGAGGGAAATGATGTAGCGCCGCATATTGGTGACGTGTTCTACCTGGGGAGAGCACTCCTTTTTTTTTTTTTACACAATCTATTGCAACAAGCAAATCTGGAAAAAAAAATTCAAGCAAGCAAACAAAACAATAATTATTACCGAACGCAATACAAGATTGCAAGTTAGCCGCCAGACCGGACAAAAACAAAAGCGAGGCAGGAGAGGACCAGATACCCTGACACTCTAATAACACCCCAAAGTGCGCTGCACTCAGCTGTCCCCCCCCCCCCCCCCCTTTTCCCCCTCTGTTCCTAAATCAGCTTTCCATGCTTGATGTCTCTGCGCTGGTCAGGGATATGCCTTCCAATTCTTGTCGAAAGAGATCCATAATAACAGTGGCAGCGGATTTTTTTTTTTTTTTTTTTTTGCTTTTTTTTTTTTTTGTAACAAGAAGTGAAACGTGTGTGTGTGTGTGTGTGTGTGTGTGTGTGTGTGTGTGTGTGTGTGTGTGTGTGTGTTTTGCTTTGCTTAGTTCGTTTTGCTTTGGTTTGATTTGAATTGCTTTGAGCTGTTTCACTTTGTTTTGCTTTGCTTTGCTTTGCTTTGTTTTGTTTTCCATTGTTTTGTTTTAAATCATTTGAAGTTTTTTTTTTTTTTTTTCTGGTTTGAATTGTTTTGTTTTCTTTTGGTTTGTTTTCTTTTGTTTTCATTTCTAAGAATAGTTTTGTTTTGATTTTCATGTTACTTCGCCAAGGAGTTTGTGTTTTCGGATTCTTGTGTGTGTGTGTGTGTGTGTGTGTGTGTGTGTGTGTGTGTGGTGTGTGTGTGTGTGCGTACATTGTGAGTGTGTGGTCTCCACCCCACCAATACTTTAGTGGTGGTCTGAGTGTTAGTTTATCCCATGAGATGATTCATCGTTTGTTCCTTGCGGGTAGGTGCAGGTTACAGAACTCGAGGTAACAAAGGATCTGTTTCTGACAAACTTAGGCAGGATAAATCTGCTGCAATGGTCTAATAACAAACAATAAAACCAAACAAAAACATGGCTCTGTTCTCATTTAGACCCGAAAGACTGACAGAGCGACTTTCTGAGTTCTTTATATCAATAGGTTGTCTTTCCCTTACCAAGCTAGAACCCAAAAATACAACTGCGGACAAAAGGGTGGGTGGAAGGTGGTGAAGGAAGATGGGGGTGGGGTAGGGAGTTGGGGGTGGCAGAGGAGGGGAGAGATAATGTAGCGCCGCATTTTGGTGACGTGTCCTATCTGGGGAAAGCACTCTTTTTTCTTACACAATCTATTGCGACAAGCAAGTCTGCAATTAGAAAAAATTCAAGCAAGCAAACAAAACAATATAACCCAACACAATACAAGATTGCACATCAACCACCAGAACGGACGAAAACAACAGCCAGGCAGGAGAGGAACAGACACTCTAACATTGTAATAACACCCAAATTGCGCTGCACTCAGCGGTTTTTCCCCCTTTTTTCCCCTCTGTCCCTAAATCAGCGTTTCATGTTTGATGTCTCTGTTTGCACTGGTCAGGGACACGCCTTCAAATCCTTGTCGAAAGAGATCCATAATAAAAGTGGTAACGGACACATTTTTTGCTTTTTTTGTTTTTTTTTGTTTCTTGTTTGTTTGTGTAACAAGAAGTGAAAGGTGGCCTAAAAGATAAGATTTTGGCAGGCATCTGGGATTTGAACCCAACCTAACCTCCGGTAGCTAGCTGGACTCTCTTTCTATCAGCTCAGCGGTCGTGTGACCATGGAGCATGCTGTACATTGTGCAGGAGGTGAAGACTTGGTTCAAGCTTTAGTGTTACACGAACGGAGCTTTTCTTCATCTTGTTGTGGTACCATGACAGACTTGAACCTTCTACACTCTTCATTTCAGTCAGCATTAAATATCCACTGGAATGCCTGAAAAGTATTGGAAGAACATGAAATATTCTATTACCTTAAAACCTTTGTTTTGGAAAGGTTATTTCTGTTTGGCCATAACAGATTCATCTTCTAAAGAAGACCTGTATCAGTGGGATTATTTCTGTTTGTCCGTAACAGACATACCTTCTAAGGAAGACAATTGCAGAGAGTCTGTGTGCAGAGATGCAGAATCACATCGTGACCGACGAGGAACATGATTTCGCTGAGCAATGATCTACCATACGTGAGAATACAGCAAACCAAAATGTTTTGTAAAACATTTTTTGTTGTATACTTAGATAACAATAATAATCAAGAATCTTTTTGATCAGATTTTGTTCTAGTTTACAATAAGCAGAGTTACTTTAACGAAGTACGTGTGATGGGCCTGTTGACTCTAGGTACACAGCCGACAAACATTCTGACCATAACGCCGCTCGTTCACTTTCAAGTTCTCCTCGGGAGGTCTGCAAACAAACGTGATGCATTTCTTTACTTCCCCGTTTCTGCCCAACGAACCGAGAAGAGTCTCTGAACCGGTCACGATGCGCTGGAGGGTTGGGTAAGCGTGCTGTTTGTGTACTGCATTCCCTAAACTGCTCCGGACCAATGAAAGGGCACCGCGGGCTGCTCTTCGGCACGGGGAATTGAAATGGTGAAGAAAGCGAGACATTCGTTTAATGGAGCAGTCAGTTTGGTCAAGATTGAAAGCAGCTGCCGGTCTGCTGGTGATACTCAGATTGAGAGTGAACAAAAGCGAGTGATGCAGGCTGAAACAAAAGAGTGATGCAGGCTGAAACAAAAGAGTGATGCAGGCTGAAACAAAAGAGTGTTGTAGGCTGAAAAAAGCCATTCTGTAGAAGGAAAGCAAGACTGTCCAAATATGTAATGCACTCGGTTTTGCTCTTGGATTTTGTCTTGCTTTGCTTTGCTTAGTTCATTTTGTTTTGGTTTGGTTTAAATCGTTTTTGAGCTGTTTCGTTTCGCTTTGCTTCGTGTTTTTTTTTTTTCCGCTTTGTTTTGACTTGTTTTGTTTCAGATAGTTTTTTTTTTTTCTTTTGTTTTTGTTTTGAATTGTTTTGTTTTGTTTTGGATTGTTTTCTTGTGTTTTGTTTCGGATTGTTTTGTTTTGTCTTGTTATCAAATTAAGAATGGTTTTGCTTTGATTTGCATGTTACTTTGGCCAAGGAGTTTGTGTGCAAGTGTAATGGCTAAAACTTGGTCTGGTTATCTGCATGCTGTGTGTGTGTGTGTGTGTGTGTGTGTGTGTGTGTGTGTGTGTGTGTGTGTGTGAATGTGTGTGTGTGTGTGTGTGTGTGTGTGTGTGTGTGTGTGTGTGTGTGTGTGTGTACGTGTGTGTGTGTGTGTACGCATGCGCGCTGTGTGTGTATGTGTGTGCGCATGCGAGCTGTGTGTGTGTGTGTGTGTGTGTGTGTGTGTGTGTGTGTGTGTTGTGTGTGTGGTTCATTCCGAGTGTGGTCTCCACCCCACCAGTACTTCAGTGGTGGTCTGAGTGTTAGTCCTTCCCATGAGATGACTCATCGTTTGTTCCTTGTGGTAGGTGCAGGTTACAGAACAGTAGGCAACAAGGGATCCGATTTCTGGCACATTTAGGCAGTAGTAATCCACCTTGATTGTCCAATAACAAACAACAGCAAACAAAACACAGCTACATTCTCATTGAGACCCGAAAGACTGACAGAGAGAAATTTTCTTTCTTGTATGTTTATTTCCGTCAATAGATTGTCTTCATCTAACCACGCCAGAACCTAAAATACAACATTTGGGGGAAAAAACCCAGGGGGGGGGGGGGGGGGGGGGGGGGGGGGGGGGGGGGGTCCTGATGAAGGAAGAAGTCGTGTGTGGGGGGGGGGGGGGAAGGAATCGATGGGGGGGGGGAGATAAAGTAGCGCCGCATTTTGGTAACGGGTTCTGTCTGGGGAGAGCACTCCTGTTTTTTGCTTCTTTGTTTTAAACACAATCCATTGTGACAGGCAAATCT
>JADBJO010009746.1:138577-151660 GCA_016801955.1 Conus betulinus
CATAACAACGAACAGTATGGGCACACCTGACACCTCCCCCACAAACACCCAACAGTATGGGCACCCCTGACACCTCCCCCACAACACCCAACAGTATGGGCACCCCTGACACCTCCCCCACAACACCCAACAGTATGGGCACCCCTGACACCTCCCCCCACAACACCCAACAGTATGGGCACCCCTGACACCTCCCCCACAACACCCAACAGTATGGGCACCCCTGACACCTCCCCCCACAACACCCAACAGTATGGGCACCCCTGACACCTCCCTCACAACACCCAACAGTATGGGCACCCCTGACACCTTCCCCATAACAACGAACGTCAACAGTATGGGCACACCGGACACCTCCCCACAACACCCAACAGTATGGGCACACCTGACACCTCCCCCCACAACACCCAACAGTATGGGCACACCTGACACCTCCCCCACAACACCCAACAGTATGGGCACACCTGACACCTTCCCCACAACAACTAACAGTATGGGCACACCTGACACCTCCCCCACAACACCCAACAGTATGGGCACACCTAACACCCCCCCCCCCCCCCCACAACACCCAACAGTATGGGCACCCCTGACACCTCCCCCACAACACCCAACAGTATGGGCACACCTGACACCTTCCCCACAACAACGAACAGTATGGGCACCCCTGACACCTCCCCCACAACAACGAACAGTATGGGCACACCTGACACCTCCCCCACAACACCCAACAGTATGGGCACACCTGACACCTCCCCCACAACAACGAACAGTATGGGCACCCCTGACACCTCCCCCACAACACCCAACAGTATGGGCACCCCTGACACCTCTCCCCCAACACAACGAACAGTATGGGCACACCTGACACCTCCCCCACAACACCCAACAGTATGGGCACCCCTGACACCTCCCCCACACAACAACGAACAGTATGGGCACACCTGACACCTCCCCCAACAACGAACAGTATGGGCACACCTGACACCTCCCCCACAACACCCACAGTATGGGCACACCTGACACCTCCCCCTTCAACGAACAGTATGGGCACACCTGACACCTCCCCCTTCAACGAACAGTATGGGCACCCCTGACACCTCCCCCACAACAACCAACAGTATGGGCACACCTGACACCTCCCCCAACAACGAACAGTATGGGTACCCTGACACCTCCCCCCCACAACACCCAACAGTATGGGCACACCTGACACCTCCCCCACAACAACGAACAGTATGGGCACACCTGTCACCTCCCCCACAACAACGAACAGTATGGGCACACCTGACACCTCCCCACAACACACCAACAGTATGGGCACACCTGACACCTCCCCAAAACACCCAACAGTATGGGCACACCTGACACTTCCCCCACAACACCCAACAGTATGGGCACCACTGACACCTCCACCACACACCCAAACAACGTAGTATGGGCACACTGACACCTCCCCCACAACACCAAACAGTATGGGCACACTGACACCTCCACCACAACACCCAACAGTATGGGTACACCTGACACCTCCCCCACAACAACGAACAGTATGGGCACACCTGACACCTCCCCCAAAACACCCAACAGTATGGGCACACCTGACACCTCCCCACAACACCCAACAGTATGGGCACACCTGACACCTCCCCCACAACAACGAACAGTATGGAGCACACCTGACACCTCCCCCACAACAACGAACAGTATGGGCACACACCTGACACCTCCCCCCAAACACACGAACAGTATGGGCACACCTGACACCTCCCCCAAAACACCCAACAGTATGGGCACACCTGACACCTCCCCCACAACACCCAACAGTATGGGCACCACTGACACCTCCACCACAACACACAACAGTATGGGTACACCTGACACCTCCCCCACATCAACGAACAGTATGGGCACACCTGACACCTCCCCCTCAACAACGAAACAGTATGGGCACACCTGACACCACCCTCACAACACCCAACAGTATGGGCACCCCTGACACCACCCCCACAAACTACGAACAGTATGGGCACCCCTGACACCTCCACCACAACACCCAACAGTATGGGCACCCCTGACACCACCCCTCAACAACGAACAGTATGGGCACCCCTGACACCTCCACCACAACACCCAACAGTATGGGTACACCTGACACCACCCCTCAACAACGAACAGTATGGGCACCACTGACACCTCCCCCACAACACCCAACAGTATGGGCACACTTGACTCCTCCCCCACACACACCCAACAGTATGGGCACACCTGACACCTCCCCCAAACACCCAACAGTATGGGCACACCTGACACCTCCCCCAAACACCCAACAGTATGGGCACCCCTGACACCTCCTTCACAACACCCCAACAGTATGGGCACCCTGACACCCTCCCTCACAACACCCCACAGTATGGGCACCCCTGACACCTCCGTCACAACACCCCACAGTATGGGCACCCCTGACACCCCCCCACACAACACCCCACAGTATGGCACCCCTGACACCTCCCCACACAACACCCAACAGTATGGGCACCCCTGACACCACCTCCCCCACAACACCCTGTATGGGCACCCCTGACACCTCCCCCACAACAATGAACAGTATGGGCACCCCCTGACACCTCCCCCACAACAATGACAGTATGGGCACCCCTGACACCTCCCCCACAATGAACAGTATGGGCACCCCTGACACCTCCCCCCCACAACAACGAACAGTATGGGCACCCTGACACCCTATGGGCCCCCACACACAACCCAACAGTATGGGCACACCTGAGACAGCTCCCCCACAACACAACGAACAGTATGGGCACCCCTGACACCTCCCCCCACAACACCCAAGTATGGGCACCCCTGACACCTCCCCACACAACAACAGTACACCCAAAACACCTCCCTATGACACTCCCCCCAACAACCAACAGTATGGGCAACCCTGACACCACCCCACAGTATGGGCACCCCCTGACACCCTCCCCCACAACAAACGAACAGTATGGGCACACCTGACACCTCCCCACAACACCCAACAGTATGGGCAACACGAAACCTGACACCTCCCCACAACACCGAACAGTATGGGCACACACCAGACAGCTCCCCCACAACACCCCAAACAGTATGGGCACCCCTGACAGACCCCACAACACCCAACAGTATGGGCACACCCTGACATCTCCCCCACAACACCCAACAGTATGGGCACCCCTGACACCTCCCCCACAACACCCAACAGTATGGGCACCCCAGACACCTCCCCCACAACACCCAACAGTATGGGCACCCCCTGACACCTCACACAACTGTATGGGCACACCTGACATCTCCCCCCACAACAACGAACAGTATGGGCACCCCTGACACCTCCCCCACAACACCGAACAGTATGGGCATCCCTGACACCTCCCTCACAACAACGAACAGTACGGGCACCCCTGACACCTCCCCCACAACAACGAACAGTATGGGCACACCTGACATCTCCCTCACAACAACGAACAGTACGGGCACACCTCCCCCTCACCAACGAACAGTATGGGCACCCCGGCACCTCTCCCCACAACAACGAACAGTATGGGCACACCCTGACATCTCCCTCACAACACCCAACAGTATGGGCACCCCTGACACCTCCCCCACAACACCCAACAGTATGGGCACCCTGACACACCTCCCCCACAACACCCAACAGTATGGGCACCCCTGACACCTCCCCCACAACAACGAACAGTATGGGCACCCCCTGACACCTCCCCCACAACACCCAACAGTATGGGCACCCCTGACACATCCCCCACAACACCCAACAGTATGGGCACCCCCTGTCACCTCCCCCACAACACCCAAACAGTATGGGCACACCTGACACCTCCACCTCAACATCGATCGTCAACATTATGGACACACACCTGACCCCCCCCCCTTCAACGAACGTCAACAGTATGGGCACACCAGACTCACCTTCCCCCTTCAGGATGTCCTCCAGAACGGAGGTGGCGATCTCGTCAGTCTTCTCCAGATCTCCTGGCTGTCCTGACGTGCACACCCACCTGTGATGTCATCACACACCACGTCACATGTCTTCTTCTGTTCCATCATCTTCAACCGCCACCCAGGACTGGGGTGACTGGACCCAATTCATAAAAAAAAACCTGTCCCCTTCCTCCTACTTCTTTTTCTCTCTCCAGCCCCCCCCCCCCCCCCCCTCTCTCTCTCTCTATCTCTCTCTCTCTGTCTCTGTCTCTCTCTCTCTGTGAGTGTGTGTGTGTGTGCGCTTGTGTGCGTGCGCGCGCGCGCGCGCGTGTGTGTGCATATGTGTGCATGTGTGTGTGTGTGTGTGCGTGTGTGTGTGTGTGTGTGTGTGTGTGTGTGTGTGTGCACGCGCGCCTGTGTGCGCGCGTGCGTGCGTGCATGTGTATGTGTATGCGTTCGTGCGTGCGTGCGTGTGTGTGTGTGTGTGTGTGTGTGTGTGTGTGTGTGTGTGTGTGTGTGTGTGTGTGTGTGTGTGTGCACGCGCGCACGCGCGCGTGCTTGTGCGTGTGGATGTGCGTTTGTGTGTGTGTATCCCTTGCTATCTCCTCATTCATGCATCCCCGGCGACAGGCTACTTCCAATTCAGTGGCGGGCGACCATCCCCAACCCGGCGGGTCCCCGGGTGGCGGATAGGGGAACGTCCCCTCAGATATGAGGGTTAGCTGCGATATAAGTCAGGAGGCAGGCCCGCTGGTCGAATAAGCAGTCCCCGACCAACTGGCGGTGCTCCCAGCAGGACGGGGTGGGGCAGCAGGTGGCACTGCTGCACTCAAGAAATACCCCATATGTCCCATGACGGGTTCATCACGCGATCATGAGGCGCGTTAAAACCTCTAGCTACGGGGTGGGACCCTCGGAGAAACAATCCCCCCTGTGCTCACAGGGCAGGACTTTGGACCATGAGCTAAGGGCGGGGTAACCCCTACAGAAACCTCGAGTGCTGAAGACGGAGGTGATGGGCTGCACGGCGCACTCTAATAAACCACGACACCACGCATCATCGCCATATGACAATGTCAGCCAGCGAGATGAGAATGGCGCTCGTCCATTGAGGTCCCTCCAGGATGGGGCAGCGCCGGGCTCCGAGCCTCAACGGAGTCCACCCACAGCGACTGGAGGTCCCTCTCGTCCGCCCTTGTCACGCCAGGGGGCGGCAGAGGACAGCGACTGGCAGCACTTCAACAACAACATCCAAGAAGCAACAACCTTTCAAGGTGATGCATTGGAATGCAGAAGGAGTCATGAATAAAAAGACGGAGCTTGAACACATCCTGCACGAGGAAAACATCAACGTCTGCTGCATTCAAGAAACCCACCTGAAAACGGGAAAGGCATTCAAAATCCGAGGCTACCAGCCATTTAGATGGGACAGAGCTGACAGAAGCAAGGGCGGAATCCTGACACTTGTCCGGAACAACATCGATGCCAGCGAAACAGCAGTCCACATGGAGGGTGCTGAGTACCAGATGATTCGGGCCAAACTGAATGACACAGAGTTGCACATCCTGAACTTCTACTGCCCTGACAACCAGCCACTGTCACTCGGCACCATCAACGTCCCAGGCTCGAGCTTTATTGCAGTAGGTGATTTCAACAGTCACTCCCAGAGCTGGGGTTACAGCCAGATGGATCGCCGAGGAGAAGAAGTGGAAAGACTGGCAAGACGAACATCATCTCGTCCTGATCATCTCCCCAAGTGACACTCCAACCTTCTACTCCAGACGATGGCGCACTACCTCCACCTCAGAACCTTGCTCTCTGCACTGAAGATGTACACCAGGACATCACCAGGGAAGTGGGAGAGCAGCTAGGAGGTAGCGATCACAGGCCAGTGTTCCTGAGATCAACAAAAGCACAGCCAGTTGCCCCAGTGCCCGCACGCTGGAACTACAAGAAGGCAAAATGGAGGCTTTTTCAGTCACCGCACCAAGGTTCTCACCAAGGACCTTCAAGTCCAAGGCAGAGACATAAACAATGTTGTCAGAGTCCTGAACGCCAGCATCTTGCAGGCTGCCAAAGAGACCATTCCCACGTGGTGCTCAGAAAGAGTACAAACCCTACTGGAGCAACCAGCTTCAAAGAGCTACAGGACGAGATGACAGAGGCCAGACAAGATGCAGAAACAACCCATCGGACGAGAACCACCTGCGACTGCAGCAGACAAAAGCCAAATTCCTCAAGGCAAAGATTCAGGCCAGGCGCAAAAGCTGAGAGAAGACAGCAGCCCTGAACCTTGAGAAAGGTGGCTCAAAACTGTGGAGAGTTGTAGGCCAACTCAACGATGAGGACAGCAAAGGCCAGAACATCACACTGGAAGAGAATGGAGAGATGCTGACAGGGAGATGCGCAGCTAACCGCTTTGCTGATATCTACGCAAGCGAGAGCACTATACCTGTCAGCACTCCTCAGCAAAGAGAAGCAAGAAGAGAACAGAGAGAGAGAGACGACAAGACACCAACGTGAAACCCATGAAGCAGCCCCCTTACTCTCTCCATGAGCTCCAGACAGCTCTGAGGAAGCTGAAAACTCGGAAATCCCCAGGGCCATGGGATCACTAACGAGATGCTGAAGCACCTTGGCAGCACAGCCACCCTCAAACTTCTAGAGGTCTTCAACCTGAGCTGGGAAACTGGAGACTTGGCACAAGTTTGGAGAGAAGCCATCATGATCCCTGTCCTCAAAAAAGGCAAGGACAAGAAGAAGGCTGCCAGTTACAGGCCAATCAGCCTCACCAGCTGCGTCATCAAGACCCTAGAGAGAGATGGTCAACCAGCGCCTGCTTTGGTATCTCGAGACTGAAAACATCCTGGCTCCTGAACAGGCAGGCTTCAGACAGTTTCGCAGCACAGAAGACCAGGTCACCCTACCTCTCCCAAGAAATCGAGGATGCGTTCCAGGAGCAAAAGCTTGTCTTTGCCACCTGGATCGATCTACAAAAGGCCTTTGACAAAGTCTGGACTGATGGCCTCCTCGTGAAACTGCATAGATGTGGAGTCGCTGGCAACATGCTGCATTGGATCAGATCCTACCTCCACAACCGCAGAGCAAGAGTCACAGTCAACGGACGAAAAGGCAAAAAAAGTACTGCTGCGACATGGAGTCCCACAAGGAGGAGGCGTCCTCTCGCCTACACTCTTCTTGGTCTTCATTAATGACCTCATCCAAGAACTTCCCAAAGGTATCCATGCTGCACTTTATGCAGATGACCTGGTGCTGTGGTGCAAGGAAGAGCATGCCACTACTGCCACATACAGAATGCAACAAGCGGCTGACAAGCTGGCGGCATGGGCAGATAAGTGGTGTGTGGCAATCAACAAGGAGAAATCTTCCACAACACTCTTCACCTTGTCAACAAAACAAAAGGCTGGGCCCATCAAACTTGGAGACACAGCCCTGAAACACGAAGAGGAGGCAACCTATCTTGGTGTCACCTTTGACAAGAAGCAAACCTGGCGACCACACATCCAGAAAGCTGAAGCAAAGGCCAGACGAAAGCTTGCCATTCTGCGAAGCTAGCCGGAACCAGCTGGGGAGCAAACGAACAAATACTCAAGCGCGTCTACCAGTGAGCAGTCAGGCCCCATCTTGAGTATGGCTCAACAACTTGGTCAACAGCAGCGAAGAGACCCACCAGCAATCCCTGGATAGGGTCCAAAATCAAGCCCTCAGGATCATCACCGGGTCCATGCGATCTACACCAATCAAAGCCATGGAGGAGGTTACTGCCATACAGCCCCCTCCACCAGAGGAGAGACGCAAAGACCCATGGTTCAGGCAGAGAAATTCAAGTGCCTGCCTCAACATCCGATGAACAAGAGGATGCAGAACCTGACCAAGAATCGTCTCAAACGCAGTAGCTTCATCCATGAAAGCAAGAGTCTTGCCAGGGAGCATCAAGATGGCTTGCCACCTGCCAACCCACTGGACCCCTCTGATCTGCCACAGCCCTGGAATGAAGACTTCACAAATCTTCACATCTCCACAACAGTTCCACAGGTTGCCTCAGGAGACTCTCAGGATGACATCGTCAAACGCACTCTCACACTTGCCATGATTGCTGAGAAGTACCCTGAAGAATCCTGGATACATGCGTACACCGACGGCTCAGCAACCAACGCAGTGTCTGATGGAGGAGCGGGCGTATTCATCAAGTCACCTGAGGACACACACCACCACAGCAGGGATACCAACTGGGAAACACTGCTCCAAATCCAGAGCGACTGCACCCAAGTTGTCTTCCTCTCTGACGCGCTGTCCGTCCTGGAGGCCCTTGCAGGAGACAAACTTCCTCGTCTAATGGAGAAAACTCCAGGAACTCGCCAAAAGTAGACGAGTAGTCCCTGCAATGGGTAACTGCCCACTGCGGAGTCCCAGGGAACGAGGCAGCCGATCAGCTCGCCAAAACCGGAGCCAGAGGAAGACAACCAGACAACAGCGTCAGCTTTGCAGAGAAGAAGACCTTGTGAAGGCTCTGATGCGACTGTGGTCTTGAGACCAAAAACACCAGAAACACGTCCTACAGACCTGTCCCCTTCTCAAGGGACTGAGAGAAACCAACGTGTGGCCAACAGCGCCGACATTCCGCTGCACACGAAGCTCCACGGTCTGCCGACAAGACCTGGAGGAAAACGGCTACATTTATCAACGAGGCTGGCTGACGCTGTGAGCGAACGAAGAAGAAGAAGAAATTCATGCCATCTTCCGAATCATTTGGTCATCAGTCCCCCTGGTCCGCCTGCAGCCCCACGTCAGTACAGAACAGGATCGAAGAAGGGGGAAGGACACAATACAAGACAGACAAGACAAGACACGAAATTCTTCAGGTTACCAGGATCAATGACAGATAGGTATTTCTGGGCATTGAGTGCTGGCTTCCATTACTCCTCTCCCTTTACTGAGTTCGGTCAACAATGCAAATAAAGACAGGCAATATATGTAGAAGCATGCAAAAAATTGTGGACAGAAACTAAAATAAGGTAAGGAGTTAAAAATTAAATGTAAACACAAGAGACGAGAGAGAGAGATAGAGATAGGTTTGAGAGATCAGAGTAAGAGAGAGACGCAGGATTGGAAAGAGTGCGGGGAAGAGAGAGAGAGAGATAGCGAGGGAGAGAGCGAGAGAGAGAGAGATAGAGAGAGAGAGATAAGAGAGGTGAGATAACTGTAGAACCTGACTGGGGTGGGGGAAAAAGCAAAGAAGTTACCCATAACTAAAGATAAGAACAAATCGAACTTGCCAACATCGAACACCACAACACCTGAAATGCAAAACACATTCAATGATCACAGATATCATTACGAAGCGGCGTCAGGAAATAAATGAAAAATAAAGCAGCCAAATGAGAAGGGAACGAAATAATGGCATAACACACAGCCCAGTCACTATGGGACCCAGGGGGGGTGGGGGAGGGGAGGGGTTATGTCATAATCCATAACACATCAACACCATACCCGAGGGAGGGAGGGAGGGAGGTGACGGGAAAGAGAGAGGGGAAGGATGGGGGTGGGGGGTTGTTCCTGACACCGGGATCCAGGAGCCATGTAGAAGATTCCCCCATCCCCCATCCATATCCTGCACGTAGGAACGGTATCGGAAGCGGGTCCCCTGCATCCCCTCCTGCTTCCCCACGTCCGCCCCTGAGAGTGGTGCCACACAAAGTATCGGGACGAGGTATCAGAACGACAGAGGGAAAAGACTCACAAATGCGACAAAAAGACAAAGTTATCAGAATGAGGTCAGAAGCGAACGAGGGAAAAGACTCCATAAAGGGACGAAAGAAAGTAAGTCGAGGAGTGAGAGACGAACCAGGAAGGGGAGAATTAACTAGAGGGAGGAGAAAGGAATAAAGAGAAGAGGGACGGAAGATTTGACGAAGCATGAGAGTATAAGACAAGGCGAAGAATGAAGATTTAGAAGTAAGAAAGAAGAAAAGCAAGAAACGAAGAACAGAAGAACGCACAAAAGTGTTACAGCGTATGATGAGGACGAGATAAAGATTATTAGCTGTAGGCAGTCGGTTGATTTTTGTATATCCGTATGAAGAAGATCGAAACTACGACGACCACGACGAGACGACACGACGACGACGACGAAACGAAGCTTCCAAGCAAGAAGAATCAAGAGAGAATCGAAAGACAAAAGGAATGAGATGTGAACAAAGCTCGAAAATAGAACTGTCTGAAATAACAAGATTGACAGACCAATCAAGATTCCAAACACAGATGTGCGGAGCAAAGCAGGACCCGTCAACACCACCGGTAATAAAAGAAAAGAAAAACGCAAAACTCAAACTAAACTCAAATAGTTTGATTGCAAAGCTAAAGGGTCGTACGACATCTATCCTAGCCATTTGTGATCATCTAAAAAAACGTAGACACACTGAGAAACGGGGGCGTCGAAAGCGACAGCTGCCAATCTTGATATTGCAGCGCTTAACCTGAAAATTATGAAGCAAATATCTAGATAGCCAAATGTTTTTGACCTGAAATTGCTCTCTCGACTTAGCATTTGTGTGTGTAACTGGTAATAGGTTCGTCCTCCCTCATTTTTAGTGCTTTAAAAATGAACCTATCAACAGAGCACGTTACAATTCTCTTTTCATTTTGCAGTCAACGAAGCAATGACACTTCGAGTCAGGTAGAACAGTTTGACCACAATGTCTGAGCTCAACATTGTTTTCTTCTTAAATCTTCCTCTGGAAATCTGGACATATAGCAAGATAGGACACACAAGAGCCGAAACTGTATTTCAGTTCACATTACTGAGTTACATAAATAACGAAGAAAAGAAAGGAGAGGAGGAGGCAGGAACTGAGCGAGGAAGAAGACGAAGAGAAGAAGAAGTCAGATGAAGAAGAAGAAGAAGAAGACAGAAGAAGAAGAAGAAAGAACCAAGAACAAGAACAGAAGACATTGATCGACAGGATGACTGTTGACCAAACACAAACAAATCCATATACCAAACACGAAAAAGCAGACCCAAAATTAAGAAAGAAAGAAAGATCATCGAAGCCTCAAACAAAGAAAACGAAAGATGACAGACCGCTCGCGCGATCGGCCTCTCTTGGGAAAAGCAGTTGCCCATAGTCCCAGATAAAAACAGATCCCCTCGCCTGGCCAGAAAAAAGGTTATCGAATTTGATGGCAAGCGAACATGATGCGACTCATCCGTCGCAACAACAACCGTTACAGGTGACGTTTCCAGCCGTTCCATATTCAACAACAGCGAAAGTGCAGTAGCCAGCAGCAGAATAAGAATAAAAGGAGAGAGGGGGGGGATCTCGTAGTTGAGGATAAGGAGGAGAAGCAGAACAAGAGAACTTAGACACCAAGAAGCAATAACAGAAGAGAAAAAGAAGGGGAAAGAATGAGACTGAGGCCAATATGAACGCATGCAGCACCGACCAACAAGGGCGGGTCAGGCCCAGGAGAAACCTGCAGCTCTTGCGGTATGTTCGATTAATGTAGGACTAACTGTTACAGTAGTACTGCATTAGTAGTAGGTACGATAGAGTATGTGAGTAGTAGGTATAGATCAGGCAGCAGCAGCAGCCGCAGCAGCAGTAGTAGTGGAAGTAGTAGTAGTAAGCAAGTGGGCAGGAAAGTTAATAGAAGTTGCAAGGAGTGACACCGCAGCAGCAACCAGTAGCACTGTCGGCGAATTTGTATTAATAGCAGCAGCAAGCAGCAGCCAGCAGCAATCAAGCAGCAAGCTAGCCAATAGTAACAGTAGCGGCAAGTAACCATGCAGGAACACAATCAACCAGCACAACCCGTATGAGTTCACATGCCAAATCGAATAGGTACTGTAACGTATAGTCAATATTCACATCGGCATATCACATGCCATCACGGCCATTAGCTGGTAGTTGCTGCAGGAGATCAGTATAACACCTTTGGGATAGACGGATTAGTAGCCGGAGTATTTAAAATAACAAGAGTAAGCCGACAGTAATTTAAGGCATCATCAACGAAGTAAAGCCTAGCTCAATCAGTGGTAGCAAACACCAACAAGCAATGGTAAGTTGTTTCGTGACAACCCGGTGTGACACACGGTCAATAAAAATCGCAGCAGGAGCATTAGTTGAAACTTAACGGCAGCCCTCAGGCTATGGGCTAAACATGCAATAGTATAACATTAAACCCGTACGTAACTAGCAGTAGTTCAGAATCAGCAGAACAACCGTAGTAAGTGCACCCCACCACATCGTAAAAAACAATATAGTCCTAACTCGTCGGAGGGTAGCAGTACTGACCAGGGCTACTGAACCGCGGGGAGGCGGGGTCACGGGCGCGAGGTCCAAAACCATCAAGGCCACTGCACCGGCAAATCAAACAAAGCTAATCAAGAGAGCGAACCCGAGGGAAAGCAACCGAGGCATCGCAGATCGTTCAAAAAGAATGCGCACCCAAAGCGAGCCAACATGTACTCCTCGTCGAACGGACACTTGCACAAGAACTTGCAGGAAGCGACTGCAAGGGGGCACAGAGTGCTTTCGTCTGCCGCTCAAGTTATCTGGTTCTAAAATCATAGCCCCCAGCAGCGGCTGGGGCGCTGGCAACTCCACAAAACTGACTGATCCACGAAAAACAAAAAGGGGGAGATCCACGGCGCAAAAAAAGAGAGGGAAAAGACGACAAACCCGGCAGCAAAGCAAAACACGACCAGTTGTCATCGTACCAAACAAACTATCCCTCATATCGGGATCGAACGAGCAAGTCGTATAGGCATTACCAAAGCGCCAGCAGCATTTTGATGCCCGAGTGCACACTACCACTCATTGTCGAGACAAAAAGTCAGATATGGCTCTCCCATCTAGGGAGTGAACAACCTCAACTGCTGAAACTCCCCTCCCCTGCCTCCATCTACTTCTACTTTTTTTGCCTTAGTTAGGATGACGTTTTGATGCTGGTCGGTTATCCTATCCTTCAAACTTTATTGCTAAGAGATGGACGGGGGACTGATCAAAAAACAATAATACATAAAAAAAAACAACCATAAAGCAAATACAAAGCAATGAGAGAACGATTAAGTCTCTCCCT